>JARHVA010003191.1:1460000-1570000 GCA_037957365.1 Torreya grandis | reverse complement strand
AGTGCCTCATAGTCTAGGCATTGGTGCTCCTATGGGTTGGTGCTCATGAATTGGTCAAGTTGGTACTTGGCAAAGGGGATTGGTGTCTCTAGTAGGTTTGTGCCTACAAACATTGTAAAAGATATATATATATATATAAGCAATATTTTTTCATGGTTTTCTCTCAAAAGGGTTTCCACGTAAATCCTATGTTCTCTTGTGTTATTAATTGCTAGAACTTGAATGTTTATGGTTGTTGTGGTTGATCAAATTTAAAAATATTAAAGGATTATCTTATACTAGTTCACCCCCCCCCCTCTTAGTATAAGCATGTGCTTAAAAACAAGTTTGTAATAAATGGACATGAGTGACCTCCTATGTTGTCCTATGGGCATAGTCTTGTCCATGAATATTATCAAACATTGTTTTTGATCTTGTACTATCACAATGTTATTTTTTTAGTATTTTTATATTAGTCATTAGTCACAGTCAACTAGGACAATTCCATAGTTAACAAACACACCCAACCTACAATGTTGTTGAGGAAGTGCAGGTCTATATAGAAATAATTTCATATTTTGTTACTAATTTTGAGCATGTGTAGTCTATTATTTTGTTAATTTCCTCTTTCAAATATTCAAAATAGTAAAAAAAATGTTTATTTGAGTTAATTATATTTATTATTCATGTTTTTCAAAAATCACATATTTCTATATTTATCAATTTATAAAAATACAAATTGTTAAAAGATTTAAATATTTAGCATTCTTATATCCATCAAATTTTACACATATTAGTACAAACATATTTATATTTAAATCAAAAATAGGGAAAAACACATTGTAAGATAAAGTTGTGCTTTATTTCATTGTGGAACATGTTAAACTATTAATAATTGTAGTATAGGATGCAAAGTATATATTGTTGTCATTAGTCCTAAATGAAACTCTGATGTAATGGGCGATAAAGTGTTGGCCATCTAGGACAGTTAACTACTCTCTATTTGACTATTAGTGTAAAATGAACTTGAGTAGGGTATATAACTAACTGAATAAAGTGATCTTCAATAGGTGTGGGAACTATTTTTTAACATAATCATGAATGGGTGTAGTATTTGAATCTATATAATGATCATAAATATATGTAACAACCAAATATGGTGGTGGTGTGGATGGAGGAGGAATTTTTTATGGTTAAATAGGGTAATCATAAAAAATACTTGGAACTTTGACCGCAATGTATATAATTGACACATATATGCATTAAAGATGGTACTCTACATAGTTTTAGTATTCAAGCGTGTCCTAAAAACATGTAAAATATTCATGTGCTCAGTAAGACTAGGAATGAATATATAACTACGCGGCCTACCTTAAGAGGAAGCATAATGTGTCCTAAGGGGATTTTTCTATGTAAGTCAAATCCTTTGACTATCGTATTTATTTCTATCATATCCTTACATGTGTGTTGAAGAGTATGTAGTACTATCATTATGCAATAATTTTTACTTGAATAATTATATATCATGAAACTATGAATATGTTGTGTATCAACATAAGCTCACACAAATAATGAATTTAAATCTAAGTCATCATCCAAAATTTCACTTTCATGAAATTATCTTAAATATATTTATCTAAAAACATTGAGAGACATTAATTTTGAGGTGTCTATCTTATATTTAACACATACCATACTAATTAATGACTCTATTACATTTTTTTCAAGTCTTTTGTTAGCTAGTGAAATATGACTACAATCTATTGGCACTTGTGCATGGGACTCAAAAGATTCAATTTGGAAGGAAAAATAAGGCCTTCAAAATCCAACATATGACTAAGGTATAATAATATTTTGGTTTCCTTATCCAATAAATAAGAAAAATCCATTGTGACATTGAAATGGATGCAAAACTTGAGGTTAAAGCTGACCTTATGATGTTAAAATAGACGTCAAGTTCAATATTGATATTTTTTATCGACATCTCACACTATTACACTACACTAACATTCCTGGTTACTATTTTAGGATAAATTGACATGTCTTGATCAATGTAATTAAAAATAAAATAGTTTAATTTAGAAGATGACTAAGGGAGTGGAGAATGAGCTCTGCTAGGGTTTCTTTGCATGCTTACTAGTCACATCATCATTTTATTTAGCTATAAAATTAGATTTTTTCATTTTTTGAAAGGATAAACATCAATTCCATTACATCTATCCTTTTAATGCCCTTTGGGTGAATAGTCAATCTATTTAATGCCCTCATCCTTGAGTCCTACAATATTTGTTGTAGGTTTTTCTTACATAGTTGTTGTAAATAATGGCACCAAATCAAGTGTCAAAATTCTTCTCAAAGGTCATCCATAGAGCAATTACCTTACCCATGAAATCCTCCTAGATTTTGTTTTATAATGCTCAAAGTTTGATAAAGATTATAATTAATATAATCAATATACTTGTGTTGACTATTTTTTTGGTCAGGTCCCCATTGAAATTACTTTAAATATTGGGTCCATAACACTTGGTCATCCCCCCATGGTGTTAAAGTTAATGGAGTACAAAACCTAACCAATGTTTTTTTTTGTTTAGGTTTAATAACCTAGAGCACTATTGTGTCATTATTGCTCATGGTCCATGTTTATCTACATCACACTAGTCATGTTATCTCATTGGACCACATACTTTATCGTATCAGAGAATGCCAAACTAAAAAATTCTAGTGTGGATAGAATTTCATGGACTCCCCCTTTCCCTTGTGAATTTTTTTGCATTTTTTTATTAAACCCATAATGTGTTTCATTAGGTTTGAGAAAGAAATGTTTTATGTAGGTAGGCCTTAGAAAAATGTTTGTGTGGAAGTGGATCTTTCCAAAGATGTCAAGGAAACCATTGATATTCAAATAAGTTATAAGTGTCTATTGTAGAGGGTGATTTATATTAACATTCACAATACCTATTTTTTGCTATCAGGATGATGACCAAAAAATCCATGAGTTCCCATTGATGCCTAACTTTGGACCAATCCCACCACACAAAAACTCCATTGAGGTGAATAATAATTCAAAAACATGTTTAAACAAATGGACTACTATTACCAAGAAGGGTAATAAAAATATTAAATAATATGAAAGGACCTATGTGATGTGTTCAAACCCATAGGTAGTTCTATAATTGTCAAAAGAAACCATCTCTTGCCACCCAACATGTAGAAGTGCCACCCATTTTCTACACCCTGCAACTAATTTGTTTTCTTGCTCTTAGATCCAACTAATGGTTTCTAATGATCACAACCCACTCATGAGGTTAAACAAATAGATGAAATAGACCAATTATCATGTTTGATTAAAATTCAATATATTATAGAGAGCACAATCCCTCTCCACCTCTAAAGGATGGTGATTATGTGTAATACAAGTAGTTGGCAGTTCACTTGAGATATTTCATGAAAGGTAAACATAAATCCTACTTGGCAAACAATGTTTTTGTTTTAGTTGAGGTGGACAAGGAAACCACTATGCAAACAAAGGTCAATAAATGATAGTGTACTCATATAATGTGTGAAGACTTACTGACATAACCAAAAATATATTTTAAGGGACATGTGTTAGTTTTTTTAAGATGATAATTATTTTCCTACAAGAACTTAAGATTTATAAATTTTATCTTTCCTCTGCCATCAGAAATATTTTTATAGGAGTATTTTTTCATATTTCCACTCATGAGATTAGATGTGGGTATGTGATTTTGTTAATTTACCCACCCTTTCACCTAATATTGTATCTTGGGGATTGAACTACACTTTTTTGGTGGTGTGGACCCTCTTCGACTTTAATGAAAACTCTCTTAGTATTTCCAATATTTATTCCTATAAAGATGTGGTTGAAAAAATAGAATTTTGGTGTTGGCTCACTAAATCATTTCCACATGCCAACTATATCCTTTATGGTGAATTTTAACATGATCTAATTTATAGATTAAGAGGGGTTACTCTTCATGTGGTGGTGAACTAGTGAAAGAGAGTCAAGGTTTTAATTATGCAATAAAGTTGGTTTATTCAATCTGAACCACCACTATCACCATCCTACCACCTCAACTTGGTTTACTTGGTTTAAATTATGCCAAGGATTTGACATAGTGGCAAAATATTTATATCATTCTCTTATTATAAACAATATTTTCTCTCTTTAGAATAATTTTGATAACCCTATGGTAGTCATTCTTGATTCTTTGCTCTCAAACCACCTTACAATAAAATTTGAAAATGAATGGTTTGTTCCTCAAATCAAGAATGGAAAATATCAATTTTATCTCAATACCATGTACCTTCATCACTCATGGACCGATAAGCTCATTATCAAAACTTGGAATCTTGATAATTGACCTTTTAAAGCTTATGATTTGATTGAGTGGTGGGAAATCACCATATGCAGGGCTACATTCTTTCTCTATATTTATGACATGCAATCTATTGCATTCTAACTTAGAACCACATGGAATCACACTATAGATTCAACATGATTTCATAAGAGATAGAACTATCACATTTCAATTAATATTTATAAAAACAAGTTACCTTATGGTGCCATAAGTTCAAAATGGATGAAAATTATCAAGCTCGATAAACTCCAATTAGTGATTGCACGTAATAATTAAAAATATGGGAGAGATATTTGAAATATTTTTTTACTCTTTTCTATTCTAGGCAATCAATTGATCATGTGAAATTAATTCGACAAGATTGCTCTCAGCTTACACATCTTCCTGATATTTTTCAAGCCTTATTTTCTCATTATTATGTTGTGTTTCCATCCCAACCATCCACACATGAATGGGAAATTTCTCTCAAAAAATACCCCAAAGTGGTTCCCTATAATTTTATAGTATCAAAATGGGTGGTATGCGATAATATTCTTTCTATTGAGGATCTTCATGATGCAATCATGAAGATGGTTGTTAATAAATCCCCATGTATTAATGGGTTTCCCCATGAATTGTATCAACATTCTTTGTGATACAATGGGTCTATATTTGCATAAATTTTATCTTGAATCCATTCAAATCCATTCCCTTAGCAAGCTCATTAATCTAGGTAATAGAAAATGCATTCCCAAACATTGGGAATTAGAGATCATAACGAGTTGTCATCCCATTACTATTTGTAAAGTATCTTACAAGATTATTACTAAAGATATTACTATTAAGTTTAGCTATATTCTTGGTCTCGTTGTTATCCCTTGACAGATGGGGTTCATCTATAATAAACACATCTTGGACAACATCATTGCCATTTAGGAAGGAATGTAGTGGGCCTAACTGTCTCAATATAAGGTTTTTTTGGTCAAGATTGATTTTGATAAAGCTTATGACAAAATTAAATGGCCTTAAATTTTTGATATGCTTCAATTTTTAGGGGTTGGCCCCATGGTATTTATTACAATTTAGATGTTTTTTTAGGATGAAAGTTCTTGAAATACCATTAATGGGGTTCAATCTGACTAGTTTTATCTCTTATGTTTTATCAGTCAAATTTTATTGTTAGCTTCCTCCCTCTATGTGCTAGTTATTTAAGGTCTTATCTATTTTTTTCTAATTATTCTTCCAAAGATATAGTCAACCATATCTCTCTTCTCAACATTCATTCTCAAATGGTTAATAGAAACTTTGTTGACAAATCCTTCCTTATATTCATCGAAGAGGATAAATACATATCCAATGATATGGATTTTCTTGAGGTGTTTTGTTTAGCTTACATATCCTCCATTTAGTGGATAAAAACTTAATGCTACAAACAATCCTTCTCCTCTTTGCCTTATTAGTTGGTATAGTAAAAGTGGAATTAGATTTGATATGGATAAGAATTTAAACTTTTTAGCATCCCATTTTCATTTCAAGCTACTCCCTCTGGTTCATAACAATACGTGGTGCAAAGGGTTGAAAATAAAATTTCATACTAGATCTCTAAACTTCCATCATTAGTAGAAAAATTCTAAATTTACTCTAAGGTGATACCTTCCAATCATATTTATTAATCCTATTGTTAGGCCCCCTCTAAGGTTTCCTATGATAAATTGGAAAACATTTTGAGGTATTTTTTTGGGTGGACTCTAAAGGAAGTCAAGGGTTTCATTGAGTAGCTTGGGATATCTACTCTAAGCTAAGATATTTGAAAGGGTTGGTATTTTAGATATACATATCTAAGGCCATGTATTATGTGATAAATGGATAATTAAATATTTGAATGGTAATTAGAATAAAAAATTCTTATTTAGGAATTGTATTACTTAGGGAAACTCCATGGGAAAAGGATATTGGAAAAGACTGCATCTTTAATCTTTGTCTCACTCAGACCCCTATCACCATTATGGGAAACTTTGTGGCTAAGAGTATCTTAAAGGATTAGGATATTCTCAAAATGTATTTGGTTTTGGATGGTAATAGGTTTACATTTGGGCTATTTATCAACTCCTAGTCTTTATGGTGGTCTCTAGTTATTACTTTTGTGAGGTCCCTTTTGCTCTTATGTCCTAGATAAAAATTATTTGAATCTATAGAAAGGGAATCAAAATGATATCTCACCTATTTTTTAAACAAAGTAGATATTGGGTGTTCATGCATATTTTACACCATTAATTTCAATTACAAGCCATTGATAAAGATTCTATCACAATAAATCAGAATGTCATTCTTGATATTCATCTCCACAATATTTGTGCGTAAACTCCATTTAGATGGTGGATTGAGTAGAAGTGGTCTATTGATACCCATTTCCACTAGTATAAAAACTATTTAGGTTATCAAATCCTCTCTCCATATTCTCTTCAATTTGAAACACTCAATTCCAAATGGAAAGTTAAATCCACTAAAAAACATTTGATAGTGTGTGGAATACTATAATTGAGTCAAAATAACACAATTCTTGTGGTGAATTCTCCACCATGGGCTTCCAATTGTTTCACATTAAGTGAACCTTAGTATGGCTCACCCTATTTACTCTAAGTACAAACAACCATTAATCCTTAAAGCATATTTTATAGTTTTTCAAACTCGCCCAATTTGTTTGGCAGTGGATTCACACCCTCTTCGAACCCTTCCATCCTAAGATGTTAACCTATAAGCTAGTGTTTTTAGGGTACTCATACATTATTCTTTATTTTTTTCACTTGAATATGGCATATATTTAAATATAAAATTCTCTTTTGATTATGGAAGAACAGAAATGTTTCTAATTTTAACCAAGCTATTTTGGATGATTGTTTTACCATGGTTATGAAGATTTATGTGTTATATAATTTTATACTTTAGATTAAATTTCAAGTTGAGAAATTTAATCTAAATATTACCCACCTTCAGGACCTACTTGATCATTATGATAACACCCCTTGTGCAAATAGTAGATTCCCTCCAAACTCCTCCAACTACTAATCATCCTCATGGGACCATATGCATGGGTCATGAGGGAGGACTTAGTCATGAAACAAGGACCACAATGGTCCTCCAAAGAGATATTTTCCATCTTTGAGACCTCAAACTTGTGGCCACAGAGGTGCTAGTTGTAGTGGTTTGGATGATAGAAGAACTAGCTCTAGTTGGGATGGTGGAGGTGGTGGTGTTGCTCACTCTGGGTGGTCTATACCACTACAAGGGAAATTCCCTCATTTGACCCTTGTTATATCTCCTACCAAATCAGATAATTTTGAGGATAAAGATAAATAAAAGGAAGAAAATAGTTGGGGTGTTGTACTTGATTCTACGTACCCCCTAGCTACTAAGGGATGAAGAGGTTAGGGTGAGAAGCCTAACAATCCCCGACTCCTCCTCTTCCATTTTTTTTATCATGGATCCTATTACATAGTGTGATTTGTGATTTGTATATTTGTTATATAGATCTTTAGTTTCATCACTTTTTTTGTTGAAAAGTATTTCAAATTTTCTTAAGATGTTGATGTAAACTCTCAACTCTCACTAATATAACTTCTTCCCCTTAATTTTTTATATGAATAATTTATATATCATATTTATTTACTAATATAATTCAGATAACTTTTTGATCTTTAAAAAAATATTTTTCTCCGTGGCTAAGGACATTTTATTGAAAAATTGATCTTTGTGTTTTACTTTGATTATATTAAACTAATTTTTATCCCATCTATGATAGTCATTTTACTTATACCATATTAGGGTGAATTTGATTGTTGTTTTTAAGATAATTTGATTATGTATCAAGATAAGCCATGTCTTTAATGAGACTAAGACCTACCTAAAATTTGTTGCCTTCACAATTGTAAGAAATCAGAAGACATTGCCTTCCAATTGGCCATGATGGATTCCCAGTTACTAGTTGTGGGCACCATGCACAACTCAAATAGTGTCTATAGGAGCATCTTGTTAGTTGGGGTGCTCACATGGGGACTTTGTGGTAGCTGACTTGCTACTCTACTCTTTGCAACAACACCACCTTTTCTATGAGCTATACATAGGCCTCATCCCATTCATTTGGAATAGGATGTAAGCCTTACAACACATCATAATTTCACTATTTTTTAACAAGTGGTCTACATGACATGTTAATTTTTTAAAATTCATTCTAGAAGATTATTTTAAACATTTATTATTTGCTAAACAACTCTGAATGATATCAAAAAGCAATAATGTATAATCAAAATGGAAAGCATCATTGATAACAAATTTTGTATAAATATAAATTGTAATCTTTTCACTTAAAATGTGCTCTCTTTCTTATTTAACTTCAATATCTTGATCAATAGATGCAATTGTTTCAAGGTGTTCCAACATTTTCCTAGATAAATGTGGATTTTTCCCTTCTCTAGCTGTGTCTGTACTAAGAAACCCATAAAAACCATGGTAAGGTTGTAAGACAATGAAACAAGATGTCAATCAATTTTTTATTGACATTTAAAACTTTCCATATGAAATGTAGTCTTTTCCCTCTATAACTCTAGTTTATCCAAAATATGGCATATATTCTTTTATACCTACCACAACATTGAAGTATGAGATATGTAAAACTTATTTTTGAAAATGTTAACTACAGGAAAACACATTGTTAGCTTATTCAAATGTATTTAATTCACATGTAAGCATTGAAAGCATTGAATGTTAGAGAGATTCTCCAATTTTCTCTCCCTCCCTGCACATGTGAAACTAAGTCACAGGCACCACCATGGTGATTGATTCAGAGATCAGAATGGGCCTTGCACCACAATGGGCTTAGTCCATGTAGAGATAATGTGGGCATGACAAATTTAAAATAACACCTAGAAAATAATTACACAAGAAGCCTTTAATAAAAAAATGAAATACACAATAAGACATGCAATGATAAATTTCATCACATGCAAAAAGAATTACATAGGAAAAGATGTATTTGTAGGTTTCATCATATGCAATAAAATTCATAACATATTATCTCATTTCCTAACCTTCCTTCTTATCCATCCATGCATGCCTCACTGCACCAGCAACCAGTCCCCTCTAATAAAATTTGAAGTCTTTGTAAAAGGCTTCTCAACAAAATCTATATTGTATACCATTATTTTGGAATGGCATACCATTTTTTGGGTACAACATGCCATTATTATAATATTGAAGGGTATTTTTATGATACCGCATGCCACTATTATGATATTATTTCCAAACCTATTGTTCCCCACATTTTTGTTGGTCATTTCATATCGATCCAAGCACGGAAATAGGTGTTTATTGTTTGTTGAATATGTGTTTGAAGTTCTCGATGTATTAGTATGAGTTTGGATACATAGGTTTAAAATGCATATAATCTATTCAAATCAATCCAAACTAAAAACTAACCTTTACCTCAAGACTAATAAAGGTAAGTAGATTAATGAAATTAAGTAACTAAAATAAGACCAAATTTTACCTCAATCTTGTAAGAAATTCAGTTCCAAATGAAGATTATGTGCCCCATTGACAAGTTGAATGTTTTATGATTGATGTTGGATTGCCTTTGTTGACTCAGGATTTAGACTTATGGCAATGGAAGATTTGACAAATTGAAAAATTGACATGATAGATTTGATCAATGAAGTTTTTGATAAAATCATGGAGGAAGGGCTAGTTTAAATAGAAAATGGAAGGATATTTTCCAAAAATTATTTCAAAGGCTTTAGAGAGGAAATAGGTTTCTACATTCTATTAAAAGAATATAAGTGGGATTAGAAGGAGTTTAGGTGAGAATTAGGACTAGGCTTGTAGGAAAGGCTAGTGGTATGTAGATAGGGAGTAGGTGAAGAAATTTTAAATTCTCAAATATTTATTAAGACATGAATGGGTGATAAGTGGGATTATTAGAAGATAGATTAATTAGACATGGGAAGGAGGGTAAGATTAGTGTTGTCACCAAATCTTGCACCGTAGAGGAGGGTGTTCAATCCTCCTCAAGATTTGGGCAACATGGGAATACTTCCAGGTATATGGGTGTACCTATAATGGAAGTAAACCTCTAGATTTAAGGGCTAGCTCCCTGAATATGCCTTAAAGTGATTATCACCTAAATTAGTTGATTATTTTTGGGAAAAGGGGTAGAATTTTTCTTGAAAAGAAACTAATCTAATGGGGTGATATAATAGAAGGATTTACAAAATACTATCATACTTCTTTCACTAAGAGGCAAGGTATACAATACTAGTTTAAAAGTCCTAGAATGCTCTATCATTACTATTTCAATATAAAGGAGATATGCATGAAGACTATCCAAGGTAAGTGAAACCATAGATAATTTGGAGATACTAAGGGCTCATTTTACACTTGAGAACATATACATACACTTGAAAACACTTCACATGACCTGCTATATTGAAGTCACTTGCATCAAACATGGAAGGATTGAGAGAAAGCAAGGATAGATAGATATCTCTTAACTATTAACTATACATATCTTCACACACTTTTACAAGATAGGATATGAAATCAAATCAGATTTCATTTATTTTTATAAATCAAAGTATAATGCCAAAAATTGTAGGCCTTCACCATATATGGTGTGGTATTAGTCTAAAATATCTAAAATGAATACTACTTATATAATTGGAGAGAGAGGAGAAGAGAATGAAGTCCAAGAGTCACTAGGACATGTGTCATGACATAAAAAGGAGTTACACATGTATGAAAATGATGTAGGATATATACCATGCAAGGTATCATAGGATAAATGTCCCTCAAATGCATAAAACTCATAAAATGTGGTGTAGGACTCTTTCTTTGCATACCTAAAAACTATCTTCATCATTGGACCTTTCATGAGTGATCCAAAATAGACTAAGGATAGATGTGATGATTAAATTGAGAGGGAGGGGTTATAAAAAATACACATCATGCATTGGTTATGTCCCTAATCACCTAGATTCTTCTGGACATGAGCTATCACTACCTACAGTCATAATCACTCTTCTTGCACTCACCTCTCACACTTGGCATCAACTAGGTATTAATTTTCTAAAATAGTCCATACATAGGAGTGTATGACACTTTTCAATAATCTACATGCTCCTAGATACATCAGGTAGAACTTAAAAGGCTTCACACTTAGAGTTTTCACCTTCTCACTTGGTGATCACTATGACATTTTTGATTGGTTGAAGTTAAGGCACTAGCAGAAGCACTTGTGAGATATTATGCTACAAAAATGGATATGATAGGCTATATTAAGTCTCTATCTCTCTCCCAAATTTGATTTCATTTTCTGAAGCCCTTCCATACCTACAAGACACCAAAAATAGTTAAATAAATCCATTTTTACCCTATCTATATAGGTAGGGTATAATTCAAGTTGATGAGGAGGATCCCTAGAGAGTCTTATATGACATCCAATCATCTACCAAGTCATTCTAGTTTATCTGGATACATCTCTTGCTTCATCTTCCCAATCGGGTCTTTGGCAAGGGTTTTGGAGGGTTTGGAGATGTTTTATCCCTTAAGCATTGTTTATTCAATCCTAACATTAAATACTCCAAAAAATTCGACTAAAACCTTCCTAGGGACCCTATAAAACTTATATTATCTCCTTGAGTTCCCATACTGAGTGTCCGTACAAGTACGAGCATTCAAAGTTGCATATTCAAGCTCATTTCTTTGTTTTGTGTAGGCCTTAATTGGCTCTAAGACAAAATGAAGTTTCATTGTGATTACCCATACAATCCAATAGATTTATCACTCCTTATATCTCCCTAAAAACATTTTTCAATGGATTATAACATTCATCTAGTCTTATAAATGGTAGTAGACCCTCAAATGGGCCATAGGCCTAGTCTAGACATAAAGGTCTTTTACCATATAGCTATAGGTTTGGGTCACCTTGATTTACTTTAGACACATAAGAGACCTTTATCATGTTTTTCCATTCCTATAATCTATTTCCATCTTCCTAAATAACCTCAGTCAATCTTCAACTCAAACTTCTATCTCTTCATATTGAGCTTGCAGTGTTTCACATTTCAGGAATGCCCTCTATCTAAGATAGAAGATAGGGCATCTCCCTTAGTTTCATAAACAAAAATAATGAATTAGGGGATTTTCCAAGTTTTAATTACCCTCTACACCAATTTTCATGGATAGATAATCTTAATAGCTTCCCTGACTCATTCAAAACCCAAGATAAACCCTTGGATAAGCTCATTATGTGTAGGGTTTACTCATGGACTGTAGGTTGCTTGTATGGGAACTCTTGCATACCCCATTTTCATGTTATTATGGTGACATGGAATGGCCATTATAATTTTTAATCCTTTTGAAACATGTCCACAACTGATATCTTTTCTATTTCCATAAGATATGGCTCCTACTTAGCAAGTTTAGTTAGTAGGTCACTGTGACTATGTTTTGAGTTTCACCATGCCATGATTGTAAGTGAAAGTGGTTAAAAAGTTTATTGTGTCTTACACTTCGCTTTCAAATCCATGAATTTTTATCTTGGAAATTAATACTAGAAGGAAAGGAGGCAATACTATATCAGAGGCATGAAACACAACACCATACATTGTTTTGAGGCCATTACAGAGAAAGAAACCTTCTGTAATTGGTGAAAATTGACTATAAAATCACTAATAACATATTCCTACAAACCTAAACTATTTGGATCATGAAAAAAAATCCAAACATAAAAATCAAGATGGTAAACATGAGAGGGGGAATTATACATCTTTTGAAAGTAATATCAATAATTGGATTAGATGGACCTCTTTATACAAGAGGAAAACCTGCAAGGTATGGGGTTTATCATGCGAAATGAGATAGTTAACTTATAAATTATGGTTCATAAATAAAAAGTGACCAATAATTAAAATATTGATATGAAAATTAAGTGGACTGAGTGTACTATCACCCCCATAGGAGTTTGACCTAAACGTTCTCCTACTAGCCGTACCAAGAAGAAACTTGATGACTAGTTATGCATGTCTAGAAGGGAAATGAAGGAGGAAAATGGTTTTTGACTAATTTATGGAATTAAATATCTGGTCAAGAATGGAAGTGATATTAGGGAAGTTGGAGATTCATCCCACAAGGTTTCCACATGTGTCACTCTCTTTGTGGTTTGTACAACTTCAAAAACTCCTTCTTTTCCACGTGTTTTCTTAATTTTAGTTAACACCTACAAGATTTTGAGTTAGATCCCAACATATCTGATAGGGACTGACATGAGGGGAGTTTTAAGGAAGTTTATAACACTTATATTTCTCATAAAATTGTACCACCTTCATAAATGACCCTGATATGACCCCTAAGTGACTCAAAATGACATAAGGACTACATGGGACCATGACCAAGGATAATAAGACATCAAAAGACATCCAATGAACTATAAAACACCCTATAAAATTATACTAGACCCATATATTAAGTTTTAGAGTATAGGGGTTGGCTCATTTTGACTTGTGGTTAAAATGGTCAACATTCTTGGTGATTTCCCAAGGGTGGTATGCTTGATATGCCAAGACCACTTGCCTAATCCTACCCATTTGGATATGGAGTGATCTATACACTAGTTATGACACTAAAATTTCATTTAAAACACACCAAACAAAAAAAAACTAACAAGAAAAAACATACAAGATAAGCAAACAAGAAAACACACACTTTTGCTTCATGAGCACTTATGGAACACACACATAAACCAAATTTACTAACTCAAACACAAGCTACCCTAAAATAAACACTTCCTCCTAGATCAAAGGGGAAAGTTTAAACCTCTCTTACTTCATGGAATGAAGTATTGAATCAGGCATGTAGCCTTTTGATCCTTGGCATTGATGCCTCCATCTTCTCCATAATGTTTGCCAACTTCATTGGCATGATGTTCAATAAAAACCAACCAGCTCCAACCAGGTAAGCTATGGAAATGAACTCCTCTTGAATCCAATAACCTCAAATTTCTCATAGGACTCTTTAACTACAACCTCCAATTGTGGTTCAACAAGGCATACCTTCTTAGTTTTCATGGTGTTTTCAATAATATTAGGTTTGCTCTCAAATGCATGTTCTTCAAGCTCATCAAGGAGATTTTCATAGTCCACCCAATCTTGGTCATTGTAATCTTTATCAACCTTGTCATATACTTTTCCTTTAACTTGGAAAAAGTATTCAAGCGCTTGAAAAAGTTCCATTTGTTTCTACCAATCATCCCTTTCCTCCTTGTTATCTAGAACCACTACCTCTTCAAATTTATTTTCTTGATGTATGATTCCATCAAGATGATATTTTTTATACTCTAAAACATCTGAGAATGGTTCAAAATCAAGCTGAGGTATTGAGTTTTCATCAAGGAATACATCTTCTACATTGGACTCATGAGACTCTCCTAAGACTGCAACTTCTTGAGGAATGACTTGATCTCCACCTTCATTATTGATAGTACGCTCAACCTCAATTTTTATAGGATCATAAATGACATCATGGTTAGATATGGAGTCTTCTCCAAGTAATTTTCTATTTAAGTCTTGGCCACCTTCCTCATGGATAGCTGCAAAAAAATATTAAATATGTTTCTCTTCATTCAAGAAGGTAAAATTGCCCTTGTGTTCACCAAGGGGAGTCCCTATTACGATTTATTCATCATATTCACTCATGACATCTTGCTGATCAGCTATGACTTGAACTCTTTCCTCTTCATTAGCTTGCTTTAAAGTGGTCTCTTTCTTAAGAAGGGGTGGGGTGGAGGGTTGATGGATAGGCTCATGATTTGGAGATGAGGAATGGGTATAGGGGAGGGATCATGGATTGCAGATGAAGAATGAGGTGTGATAGAGGGCTTGTGGATGGACTTAGGAAAGAGGACTACACTATTAAGATCATAGGGAAGTGACACTTTGGGATGGTTAGAAGAAAAACCACTTACATCAGTAGAAGTTGCACCTTGTTAATAGCCCCCTTGGGCTTCTTCAATAGTAACATGTTCACTTTTATATTATTTATCCTCCCACATCCTTAGCTTATCTATTGAGCATTGGGAAAACTTATTTACCAAGTGCAACTACTCTTTGATCTCACATTGAGTTACTTCTATCTCTTCAAACATATCTAACATTTGCATACAACTTTGGGAAACACCTTTTTAACCATTTCATGAGATGATTAGGGAACATATCATACTCATCATCCCATGTTCTCATATTTTCTTCATGAACTAGAAAATGTGGTATGAGTGCCAACAAATATTTGATGTAAGATGGGGTTAATGGATGAGGAGGGTAATGATGGTGATCAAGTCCAACTTTAACTTGTTATAATTGAGTATATAAGAATTCACATCTTGCCTCTTGATACCTTGATTTAGAATCCATATAACCATCTAATTTTCCATGACAAAAATCATAAGAATCTTCTTGAGGTTGATAGGCATCATGGTATGGTTGGTAAGACTCATATTCGGGTTTATAGGGGGCATTCCTTGATAAAATCCTTAATAGCTTTCGTCAAAGGGCTGTCCAACAACATGATGTCTATATAGAGAGGGAAATGGAGGACCATAAGGCTGCCATGGCTTATAGGATTGGTAGCCATTGTGATAGGATTGTTGAGGAATATAATGCAGTTCATAAAAAGGTTGATAAGGAGGTTCATCATAGGGGCATTCACCATAGCTATTCATATCAACCTCATAGGTCGAATGAGATACAAATACTAATAAGAACATTCAATAAAATATACCATGATTGCTTATAGCTAGATGTTTTCATTTGGAATTACCATTGGTGCTATCTTGCTTACTTCCAAAAGTTGATTAAAGGAAAGACACACCAACAATATTTCCACTCTCTTAGACCTTGGTCCCACTAGATGTGCTATAACTATTGTCACCAAATATTTCACCTTAGAGGAGGGTGTTCAAGCCTCCTCTAGATTTAGGTAACATGGGTCTACTTCCATTATAGGTACACCCACAAACTTGGAAGTATTCCCATGTTTCCCAAATATGGAGGAGGCTTGAACACCCTCCTCTAGGGTACAAGATTTGGTGATAATAGTTAGTATACGACAAAGGATGAATGTGATATATTAGACTAATGAATAGGAAGGATTAGTAAAATAATATTAAGATGAAATTATTGAAATAGAAGAGTGAGAAAATTTATGTGTATACACCCAATAGGTGTTAATGGTATGGTTATCGACATTACACATTATATGGATATCGCTCAAAATCAATATATATATATATATATATATATATATATATATATATATATATATATATATATATATATATATATATAAGTTTTGTAAAGTGAAAGAGTGTAAGTTGGTAGTCATACCTCACTCAAAACCCATGACCATTGAACCCATATCACCTTTTGTGCACAAAGTTTTAGGAAAAAATAATTTTATGTTTCCAGTGGAAGTGATGGTATAAAATGAGGTTGTGTTCCTTCATACAATATGCTAATGTGTTGTGCAAAGAGGAGATGTTTTGTTGCACAATGAACTTGAGTAATGGCAAAATGGTGGGGAAGGTTAAGCCCATACATAACATACAAGTGGTGAAAGATTTCAAAGTGATTTGGGCGGTGATGGTTAGGGGAAATGATATCCTACACCAGACCCAAATTTAGGGAAGCTATTGGATTTACACGAATTTCACCCATTGTAAAGGGGTACATAGTTTTTGGGGTGGTATGGTATGATTGGATGTTTTATATTATTAAGTTTTAATGAGGATGGCATGAGGCTAATTTGATTATAACAAGGCTCCACCTTTGATGTGCTAACCAAATCAGCACTGCAATGCCTTTGATATGGGGATAAGACATTGAGGTTTGATAGTCTATATTTTAATTTTTATTCATCTATGATATAAATATATTGGCACCTAGAGAAATTACATCAGGGGATATCACACACTAGAGGTAAAATCAAATATGTCACCAACTTGATTTGATATAACTGACACATATCATTTTGCATTATTGTTATATTGATGTACCAATTTAAAATTTAATGTAGTCGCATGTGTAGGTCTAAATTATAAGGGATAAGTGTTATCCCTATCCATATTATCTAATAGTTTTAGACTCATCTAAATTGACACATGGTATATTCTCTACATTTTTAGAGGAGCCATTGGTTATTTAAACCCTATTTTCATTGAGGTGACGTGTTTCAAGCATTTATCAGATAATTAAAATAGTTTGGTAGAAGCTCCAAATTGCATAGATAGATTTGACATGTCACTAAGTTTTGCATGTGTATCTTCTTGGGCTTCTTCAATTCCATCACATGAAATTCCTTGTCATTTCCCTTTACCTCACCATCATCATATATGGCACCTATAAATCACCACCCAACACCGTAATATTATTGTTTCTTAATATTTTTTACATAAAATATGAGATGAAGTAAATAACCATATGTTTAGAGTGAGGTATGACTTCTAATTTACACTCTTTCACTCTATAAAATTTGACTTTACCTAAAAAAAATAATTACATCCCCTTTGTCATAATTTATAGAGCCCAAACACTTTTTTGTTTTATGCTTAAATCCATTCTGAGACCCAGGTGGAGTGACGATGGTAGAATAATATTGAGAGTTCTTTATAGGCTGTTGAGAGTTTTATGGTATTTAATAAATCCCATTAACCAAAATTCATGACCATCCTCAACCAATAATTGAATATAATATTTGACTAAATTAACTCTATTCGTTAGTGGATTCACAACCTTTACCTTTGCCACTGGTATTTCCACCTGTATACATTATACACAACCACCACTCTTTGTTATCTAACACTATTAATGGAGAAGATAAACTTAGAATGGGGTTAGCAGTCATATTGATTTACACTCCCTCACTTTAGAAAAACCTTGCTTTATGAAAACAAATTATTACATCCCTTCAACTGATTTGATTGTGACACGACTCTACGTTTGATGTACGACTTGAGTCAACATTTTGACTTTGTAGAGTCTAGGTTATATCTTCCATTCATCCATATTGCTAATATATTGACATCTGAATAAATTACATTAAGATTAATAACATACATAAATGCCATTCTCAAACCCATGGAAGAAAGGGAATGGCCATGCAAAATATGCAAATATTGAAATATTTCAATGTGAGTTGTGTGGTGATGGTGAGAGGTAATGACGAGGCATATCCAGAGATATTGTACACTTGGAGGCCCATATAAAAATATCACATTATATATAATATAATAATACAATATAATATTAGCTTAAATATGAATATGTTATCAGTTAGAAGACAAGCGTATGACATATGGATGACACTTACTCCAAAGTCTATCTTATAGCTTCCATTTATCAATGCTACTAATATATTGACCCGTGAAAGAATTACATTAGCCTTAATAACACACACACACAAAAACAATAATATATATAATATAAATAATAATATATACCATTACTACATATATTAATTTAATAAATACTTAATTATATATTATAATATATAATTATTTAACATAAAATTATATATTATAATAATATGGTTTTTATAATAAAATAATAAATATTATTAATAATATAATAAATTATATATTGTGTATAATAGAATATATTATTAATACTACTTATAATATGATATACATAAATAAATATTATATTATTAATAATATAAATATATTGATACTATATATAATATAAAAATTTAATATATTATAATATAGCATATATATATATATATAAATTTATTATAATTTATTATCTAAAATATATAATATCTTATATATTTTAATAGTGATGTGTTATAGAGGTTTGTACATGTATTTATATTAGTTTCTTTAAATTTAATTTTTAAAATTCTTTGTTATTGTCTTTTATCATTAATGTCTAGTGCACTTTGAATTAATTGATCTCTTTCATATTTTGTATGGTCTTGCCCTTTCTCAATATTTCGTTATTACTCATATTCATTATAAAATAGAATATCTCCTCCCTAAATAGCTTATTTCTGTATGAAGGAAACACACAATTTCATTTTCCTTTATCTCCATTAAATCTATCAGATTGTTGTTATTTTAAATCATTCACAATAAATAATATAAGGTAAACATCCATAAATTTTAAGTGTACTATGACTATTGATTTACACTTTTTTATTTTTATATAAAATGAAAATTATACTATCCCTTCCATCACAACTTATAACTTTAAGACAACTACGAATAATATTTATGTAACTAAAAATAAATAATGTAACTGAAAATAAATAAAACGACATTTCGAAAGGAAAGCGATATAAAGATTTACCTTTACTAACTATGGATATGTAAACAACAACGTGACACAACTAATTGATGTACGAAACATTGTAGATTAAACAATAAAGTAAAACAAATAATCAGTATACATAATCGTGTAGATTCGCTACAAATGGAAAGATTTGAAAATAAGACCACAAAGTACATGTAAAGAAACAATCTCTTTTCATTCCAAATAATTTGAAATGAATCTTCATTATGTTCTTCGGGTCTCATATGTGATTGGAACCCAAGGGAAATGAATGTCTTGAAATTCTAATTACGACAATCAATAATTTGAATGCTTTTTTGGTAAAGGACGGATGGGATGGGAAAATGAGCATTCTTTTTATCACTATTCTTAATCAAAGTTTCTTATTGAATCTATGCTCATGTTATATATGAATATATATAGTTAACTTGAATGATATATCTATGCTGATGTCATATGTGAATATATATAGAGTTAAAGTGAATGATATATTTTGGAATGTCGATGGTGTAGTTTGACTCAATTAAATTTGATAGTGAATGAATGAAATATTTTTAACCATGCCTACTAGTTGAAGTATTTTATATAATTTAAATATATCTTTATATTTTAGAAAGAACAAGGTTTTATCAATTGTTTAATTGTCAATATATCAAACATGTTATATGGTAAAGGAACTATCAAATTTAATCCAAAAAAATAAGTATAATTATAAAACCATCAAATATAATTTCGAATATAAGATTTGAAAAAATAGTATCCTCAAAAACATATTTTTAAATGAAATTATGATGAAGTGTATAGATTTATACTTTTGCTTACTTTACCATAACAAACCTTTAAAGCCAAATTAGAAAATTATATATTATAATAAATTTGTTATTTTATTCACAATTAATATGAATCCGTGTTAAAATGGATTTGATATATTTCAAAAAATATTTAAAAGATGTTGACACTTGATTTTTAGGTATTTATTAAGTTTTAATATATATATTTTTATTCTAATAGTTAGTTTATTAATTATTAATTTAAATTAGATGTTATCATTGTGTGTGTTGATTTTCAATGGTTTCAATTTTATTTTTTATTTATTTCTATCTCATATTAAATTAGAGTGTAATTATCTTATTTATTCCATTATTTCACTTTTAATTGTTGGATGTCAATTTACATGCTACTAACTCTTAATTTAAAATTAATTGTTTATAAATGTAGAATCAAAACATTCTTTTATCACCAGAGATACACAAGATATTAACAACATTTTATTGGGAATTTATGAGAGATCGAGTAATTGTTAAGAGCTAGAAACAACTCATTGTCAACATGACGATGGCTTGCTGAGTTTACAGGCATCAACTTGCCAAAATATCATTACCACCTAAGAGCTCATCTTCACCATAGACATCTGGTTTACTACTCCTATAAATCTGTCTTCAACTTGTCAAAATATCATCACGACCTAAGAACTCATCTCCGCCATAATTATCTGGTTTATACCCCTGTAACTCTATCTTCAACTTGCCAAAATATCATCACCACCTAAAAGCTCATCACCATAGTCATCTGGTTTACTACTCCTATGACTCTATCTTCAACTTGCCAAAATATGATCACCACCTAAGAACTCATCTCCACCATAGTCATCTGGTTTATTACTCCTATGACTCTGTCTCCAACTTGCCACCAAACGATCGCTCCAAACGAAACACCCCACCTTATCTCTCTGCATCAATAGTTACTTTGTCCCTTGTCTATTCAAGAAACAGGCTTTCCATTGCATTTCTACATTATTTTAGCCAACAAGTCTTACTGTTCAACAATGAGCTCATCAGATGACCAGGCGAACTCATGACCACTTCTGTGCATTAAATTACCTGTTTGAAAACATCAATGCTTGCCCATTTGAGTTTTGTTACTCCCTGCCATTTCGCACAACAAATTCTGACTCGCAAACACTTTATCCAAGAAACTTTCGAGCTCACATTCGGGGGTTTTCCAAATTAATATCCTACAAACACACTTGGCACGAAGGTGTTTGAATTCGTTATAGTCTACCTCTTGGCACTTGCATGTCTTGTGCACCATTTTAGGACACAAAGCACTACTCGTATGGTCTAGCATTCACAACGAGCTTGAAAGTAGATTTTAGTTGCCATTAGTTTGTTCTCTTGGATATCATGTCTTACAAGCCTTCCTTTAACTTGCTTTTCTTTGATTTGCTACTCGTTGGGAAGCTGGCCCTCATCCTCGTCCTCCTGTTGCTCCTGTTATTGATCCCCGTCCTCCTCCTTGTCGTCCTTATCATCATCCTTCTCATAATTTGAGTAATCCTCTTCTTCATCCTTCTTGATTTTAGATTGTCTTTCGACTTTCAAATACATAATGATAAAAAAGTGTTTTAATTTATAATATAAATAATTCACAACTAATTCAATAGCATGTTTTCACGGCATAAATTCATTATTATGAATTTAATTGCTGAAAGCAAGTATGTCCCGTCTGATGCTTTGTAGCACGGCACACACTTTTTTTTATTGTGGGCCTGTGATAACTCACTTCTTGTTAAAACAATTATATGATAAGATTATACATATTGATAATTTATTTAAAAGAATTTATATAAACAAAAATATATAATTATACAATAATTTATATAGAACTTACAAATTTGTTAGTGAGCTCATTTGCATTTCATAACTCCATGTGATGAATCACCCACTAAGTTTTTTGCACTCTAGCTTTGTAACCTTTTAGTTGGTTGTTTTTCTTCCGTACGTTAATTTCAATATTTTAAAAATATTTATTTATTTTTTTATAAATCATTGACTCGGTTAACTAATGTACAACCCTATTAATGTCCTCTTTTGGCCATTTGTCGAACAAACTATTCCATGCATCTCTATCTATTTTCGAAAGTCGAATATTTCTCTTCTCTTCATAAAGTGTTTCCATGCCATTGAACCTAAAAATTATAGATATGAAAAATTAGTAAAAGACTATAACAATAAAAAAATTGTATTTACACATCATAATTACTTTAAAATGCCTATTTATTCTCCTAAACCCTTATTAGACATATTTTTAAATTAAATTATTCTTATATTGGGAACTCCCAAAGTCTTCTTTAATCACAAGAACTAGTGTCTATATTATTCATGAGTAAAACAATAGGGTTTGTCATCATTTAACCCTGTCGGGGGTGGCCTTACTTCATCTTTGTCCTCCCGCCTTATGCATTGGAAAGCATCTCATTGATCCTAGTTGGGACAAACTCTTACCTTTTGGATTTTTTTTTTTTTCTTTTTTGGAGGACAAGAGGGTCCTACACTTGATGAAGATTTATAATAAAATAATTTAAATAATAAAACAAAAAAATATACCTCTATGCAACGAAGCCCCTCATAACAAATGCAGGAGTATACTCATCCCAATGTACTCATTCTCCCACTGGTTGTTTTAAGAAGTGGATATGTCATAATCAAGTTGTATTATATTTTTCAATGGAAATAAAAATTTTAATTAAAAAATAAAATGTAAATATGTGCATTCATTCATGCTACTTCCTAAAAACAAAAGAAGGAGATCTACTCCTCCCAGGGCCCTCATCATCCCATCAGTCTATATGGGAATTAATCCTATCATGCACAAGTTGTATTATAATTTTAAATGAAAATAAATATTTTTTAATTAAATGAGAGATTGAACATTTATTCTTCTACATTGGGTCCTTAGAGATTGAGGGATGTCCACTAATACAAACCCTCCTATCTCTTTCATTTAGACCATATAGTTCCTTATAAGTAATATATATGTTAATATCAAGTTGCATAATTAAGGTATTTCAATTAGTTTTTTAATTTAAAAAAATGTACATGAGTGTCAATAAATGTCAAATAATTTTTCAAGTTGTATAGAGGTCAATGAACATCTACTCATGGAAGAGTATTGAAGTGACTCATAGGCCTCATAAAAATCCTCCTCCATGCCACATTATGTTGATGCATGAATGTTATTCACCATATATAAAGGTATCCAACACCCTCTTGATAATGTTCATAATATGAGATGCTGTAATTTTAATAGCATGTCATCTTTAATACCCAAAAAAATAACACATGAAAGCTATAAAACAACATAAAATGTACAAGATATTACACGAAAGAAATAATTTTTTAAATTTATTATTTTAATTATATATATTACAGAATGCATTGATTTAGTGTATGCACAGATTTTACTAGATTTTTTTTAAAATCATATGCAATTTTAGGACATTTTTTGAAATTACAATCAACTTGAAGATTTTTTTTTTTTTTTTTACATCTAGGGTACGTTAATGGGTTGATGGGAATACCTAAGTTTTTTTCCTAAAATTTATCTATGGTTTACATAATTTATTTTAAGGTTTAAACAATTTCTCCTAGGGTTTACATAATTTATCTTAAGGTTTATACAATTTATTCTAGGGTATAGATAATGTATCTTATGGTTTATACAATTTACCCTAGGTTTTACATAATTTATCTTAGGGTGTGTACAATCTATCTCGTGGTTTATTTCCTACAATTTCAATATTTTACATCTTAGGATTTACATAAATTTTCTTCAAACTAAAGTTAGAAATATGCATACCTCTAATTTGATATTTCATAGATGTTGCACATACTCTTCCTATTCTTCTTGATTTGCTTACATTAAAGGTATTGTTTGCATTGGAGGTATGAATTGTCCTCCCTAACCATATTTGTATTCCATTGTTTGTCCTTTTATCCTCTCAGTTGTCCCTTTCTCCTCTTCTTTCCATTTATTTTTTGCCTCCTATCACTTTCATCATGTTTTCTCCTTATCTTTTTCAAGAAATAAAATAATGAAGTGGGAGGGATTTTGGGCTCTCCCACTTTTTATTTTTAAATTTTACGAGTCAATGTGATGTGAAATTGGCATAAGTTGTGTGAATTTTGTGCCACCTTTATGTTACCCTCCAAATTTTTAAATATACTATAAAATATAATATGTATATTATATTTTATCAAATAAAATAAATAAAAAATTTATTATTTAAATATCATATTATAATTATATATAAATATAATTATTATTATTATTATTATTATTATTATTATTATTATTATTATTATTATTATTATTATTATTATTATTATTATTATTAAGTTATATGCATACATAGTTATAATATTTAATTATTAAATAATAATAATAATAATAATAATAATTATTATTATTATTATTATTATTATTATTATTATTATTATTTAAAAATATTATAACAATAACTAAATTTTTTAGTTTTATGTGTAGTATAACAAATGTTTATAAAGAAATTGAAAATAAAAATTGTCAATAAAAATAATTGAACTCTATTTTCCAAAATTTGAATATGCAACATCGTTTTTAAATTCACATCACTATATTTAAAATTTAAACTATTCATTTGATCTTTCTGAGTTTCCTCTAGTTCTTCATTGACTACATTACTTGGATTTCTAGTCAACAATAGTTTATTATTCATCCCCACACACACACATATATATATGTGTGTGTGTATATCTTTGTGTGTGTGTGTACGTATGTATGTATGTATGTATGTATGTATGTATGTATGTATGTATGTATGTATGTATAGACGTATTATGAAAAATGTTCCCATGAAAAGGGAAAAGACATGCATATGAAAATTTACACAAATTAATACATGATCAAAATGTTGAAGAGGCATATATGACTATTTCCCCTCATGTAATGGTATACTAAAGTCACTTGAATAAAGATCACTATCAATATGCATTTTGAAATATTTATTATCAATAAAATGGTACCATGTACACTTAAATGTGAGAACTTAAAAATTTATATAATTAAGTTTTATTCTATATTATATCTTGAAAACATAATCCAATTTCTCTTAGATAAAATTTTTATCATTTGTTTTTGCTCAGCTAACCTATTTAAATGGAACTACTACAATTTTGCAACAACAAGTGAACCTTCTCTTATTAGATTTTTTGGAATGGAAATATTTTTGGTCCAAAAACATTACAAAATGATTACTCACTTTAATTACATCATATAATTAAAAAAAATATATTAACATAATCACAACAAAAATGCTATTTTGTCATAAAAAATCATTTTTATAACTTACCAAACTTTAATATCCTCACACTATGCTCAATGCTTCTTTTGTGAATGTCTTTGGATTAATGACATGAATATTCTCTAAATTTGAACTCATCCACTCAAGAGTAGGTTGGTATGAAAATGTTATTTTTATCTCAAGTGCAAGTGGTTTGTGTGGATTCATTCATCTCCAATCGATTATTCGACTCTCATAGATAGTACTCTCTTCTTCATATTTTCCAAGCCAAACAAATTTTTTTAAGTAAGAGTATGAATTACTTTATGGCATCTTTCTCAATAGGTCCCAATAATAAAATATATAAATAATTAATTAATTGCTTAAAATACATATGAATGATCATAAATCATATATGTTTTTTTATGAATATGAATACATACCAAGTTTCACAAAGTTTCCTTTTCCAAGAAGGTTTTCCTCAAATTTTTTCATTTCCACAGTTAACATCCCAAATGCATGGAATTTTTTTAAGTTCCTCTCCAAAAAAATTTTGACATGTAGAAAAAAAATTGTTGAATAATGTATATTATCAATATATAGCCATTTGTACATGCTCACTACTTCACAAATCCATTTAAGTTTTTCATGTACCTCTCTAGCCAAAAACATCCATTGTATGTTAACTACACCTGTCATATGAATATCATCGACAAAATACACTAATAGATGGATTTGAGAGTCTGTGAAAAAGGTAGAAAGTTCATTTTTCAATTTTAAAATTATATATCTAATATTTTACTTATCCCACTTAATTATTTATTTAGATATCCCTTTTGAAGATAACCACTTATGTTATAAATAATGTTATTCAAGAAAGTAATTCTAATGTTTCTCATACAATTAGTTGAGTTTTTAAAATGAAAATAAATATCATATCACCTCAAAATATTTTGAAAGTCAATATAGTGCCTTTAGTAGGCCAGGGAAAATATTACAAGATGACCGCATTAACGCTAAGGGAAATAGATACTACATAAATAAATAAAATAAATATAAAGTATTAAAATTACATCTCTAATTGAGGGTTAAAAAACATATGAAATACCTTCAAAATTTTATGCCAATAATGTGTTTTGACTTTCATGATTGTCCATCAGTGGTGAATGCCTACCTCATGGAGGATCAATATCTATTTGGTGTATGAATGTCTCACATTATTTGATTCACCAAATTGTCTTGATTTTTATTTAATATCCATGGAGCCATTTCTTATTTTTTAAGGCACTTCTTTGTCCCACTGACTTTTATATATTTTATAGAACTTGGAGTGTCCTTTTAATTTATAGATATGTGATTCTATATAGATATCAACACATTCTTAAATATATGCATTGATATAAAATATGTCCAACTAATAAATTCTCCCAATATGTGATATTATAAAGTATAGATAGTTTCTTCACTCCTATTGGAATTTGAACCTTTTCACTAATTTATAACAATAATAAACAATTTCTCCATCAAATTTTAGGAATAACAACACTTGATACTATCCATGCATGTGTGAAGAATTTGTGAAAATCCCCATATAAAAAAAGCTTCTAAAGGTTGTTTTATATCAAGTTTTCCATCAAAAATTAATTTTATTTTTCAAACAATATTCATTATCCACTAGATAAAATCTTACATGGCCTTTATATAAAACTTTTTTGAGATGTTTGAATGACTTTTCACATAATTTATCATCACACTTTAGATATAAATAATTTAATATTGTTAAAAAACCTAGATATATAAATAATTTACAAACTTGGTATATAATAGAAAGAAACAAAAATACATATGATATTTTTATGAAGTCTATTTTTAGTTACCTACTTTTTTCTTAGTGGATCAAAGGTGACACTAAAATTAGTGCCACATTAACTTCACAAATTTTGTGGTGCAAAATGCACTTCATTTACTAGTGTATATATTTATTATAAAGGTTTTATATTCTTAAAAAATGTGTAAATGATTTTAGTGTAATAATTACTTGTATAAATAAATGATTTGAATTGTATAGACATTTGAAAAATATGTATATTATAATTTTTTATTATTTTTTTGGACAGTCCATATATTTTTTAATATATTTTTATTTGAATTTTTAATCAAAAGGTAGAGAGGAAAATGATAATTTGGTAAAAAATGCATCTATATATGTGATAGGATATATTAGTCACCATTCACCACCCTTTTTAATTCAAATGGTATAATTAATTTCTAATTATTTAAAAAATCGTAATTTATTTAAAAAATAAATATAATAAAAAATTCTCACTATTTTATTTTCTCAATTAAAAAATATTTGATATTTGAAATCTTAAAGTCATCATTTGGTAGAAAACATATCTTTCCATTCCTTTGCACTTATAGTTGCAATGACCAGGTAAAGTTTTAGTGGCCCATATTAAAAAAAACTCAGAGATTAATAGGCAAAATGACTTCACAATGGTGGTGAATAAGGTTGGAAGGCATATAATAATCTAGGCAAATAATGAGGTGGCATATGGAGAATTATGAGGTGGTACCATGCAGTTATCTGACTACACCATGTAGTTGAGAAACTGCATCATGTCACTATCTAACTACATCATGTAGTTGTCTAACTACATCATGCAGTCACCCAACAATAAAATACAATCACCCAACTACAAATTATAATCACTTGAATACATCATCTAAAAGTCCATAGATCTAGGTGGTTAATTGTGTAGGTGAATCAAATGATGGAACATGGAGAATTGAGTTTTTTACCAAAAAAAACTTCCCTAAACATAAATATTATTATGTATTTGGATTCCTCTTGAAATGTTGTACATTTTTTTTAAAAATCATTGTAATCTGAGCCCATATGTAAAATTTATGGCCTCAAGAAACTGGTGAGTCGATATTGCACTTACATATAGATGACTGCATGATTGCAATCACAGGACTGTATGATGCATTTGTGCAACTACAATGATGAAATCATCTATTTGCAAGTGCAATGGTAACTCCCCAGCTTCCTAAGGACATAAATTTTGCATATGAACTCAGATTGTGATGTTTTTAAAACTGCATAACTTTTTGAGAAGAATCCAAATATGTAATAATATTTAGGTTTTGGTATTTTTTGATTCCTTAATACTCTCAGCATAAGCCATGAAATCAACACTCTATCAAATGATGACTAGTTTCAGGCATTTGATAGCTTATTTTAGCCATTTAACACATAATTATTGTTATTATACACCTGCTTACTATCATCATCTAGCACCATGTTGGTGTTATCTGACATGTGATTATTATCATCTGGCATCTAGTTATAATTTCCCACCTATTTGTTATAGATAGTTTTGTATATTATATGTAGTGGTGAAATCCCCCAGATTGGCTTTCTTGGTGTCAATGACATACATATATAGAAGGAAATTTATTTTAAAAAATAGGTGAGCTGACTCTTAAATATAAATTATACCCTAAAAGTTAGGTGATCTTATGCTATTAGTGACCCCTAAAAATCACCAAATCCCAATTTCAAAAAATAGAATATATATGAATTAATGAAAGTTTGCCACTAAAAAAATACCTTGAAATGATTAAAATTACTATTTTTAGATAGTTAAAAGATTAATTTTAATGACATATATTAGAATCTTCATGGTTTAACATAACGTACATAGTTAAATTTGATTATAAAAAAAAGGAAATGTGGTTATATGACCATAAAATTTAAAATCTAGTATGAATCTTTAAATGTTAAAATGAAAACATAAATTTCCTCAACTATAATGCATTATCAATCATAAGGAACAAGACACAACATTAAGGATCAAATTTAAAGTTACTAATGCCTTTCAAATGCCTCCCAACTTGTCTTAGAAGGAAAACAAATAAATTACACTTCACAAAAATAAAAATTACCACTCAACCTTGAAAAGCAAATAAATAAGTCTAATTTTCACTATAAATACTAGTTAATATATTTCCCATTCTTAACTAATTTTAAGGCTAATATCATATACTAGAATTTTTTCAAAGGTGCAAGTTATGCTAGGATGGGTGTTACTTGATGTTTTGTTGAAGCGATATTTTAGTTAAGAGAAAAAGTGTAAATCATTTTTTTTTTAAATCTCATTTGAAACCCTTGACCACTAGCCCTGTTTCACATTTTATTCAAGCATCATTAAACAACAATAATATGATATTTATAGTGGAAGTGACACTGGAAAATGAGATTGTTTGTTCCTTCTTATAGTGTGAGAATGAGTTGTTCTAAGATGATAAATTTCATTTCATAATGATCTTGAGCAATGGCAAAGTAGTGGAGAAGGAAAAAGACATACAAAACATGAAAGTAATGAAAGTTTTCAAGGTGAAATATGTGGTGATGGTCAAGGGATATGACAGGTTATTTTAGGTGATAAACTTGAAGAAGCCTAAAAAGATACATAGTTAAAGTTCAATGACATATCACATATGTTAATGAAATCTATTTATCTTTCAATGAATTATTTCGGTTACCTAATACAAGATTGATAACATGTATCATATTAATTAAATTAGGTGTCTCTTTGAGATATTTTTCAATCACATATTTTCAAGGCAAACATATGTTCAAGAGTGTTTCATTAGGTCATAGAGTTTGAGGAAGTCATTTCAGAAACCTTTTTTGTGAAGGTTATGCGTGATTATGTTGCAAGGGATGTAACTATATGGTATTGTAAAACACTATTTTTTAATGCAAATGTGTGTAAAAGGATATACTACTACGAATGAATGAGACAAAATGTAGATAATACTATTATTAGAATTTTGGAGAAATTTCCACTGCTTATAAATGTAGAAGGAAATGTTTTGTAGTGATTTTGATTCTTTTTATATTTTGTATTGTACATATTTACCATCCTTCAATATTATGTAGTAGTCTAAGGTAAATGCAAATAAGTTATGTAGGTTGTAAAATGAGTGTACTCTTGATACTAAAGTGAAGTTCAATCCTTAATGATCAGTGTTATTGATATCAATTTTTACCTTATTAAGAATCATTCATTGTGCTTTATGTATGATTATTTCCCATGCAATTTTATGTTACATATGTCGATGACTACCCCATGTAATAGGAAGAATTGATTTTTTTTCAGATTCATGATATCCCATGGTGTACTAGATTATGTTTTGAAGGCAACAACCACATACATGAGTAAATCAAGTGGTTTTGAACCTAGATTGTTTACAATATTAATAATTATAATCACCTATGGTACTCCTTAGATTTATGATCACTTACTTAGCATATTCACATGTGTATCTAAGATCCAATAATTCAGTAACACATAAATTACCATTAAGTCACGTGTTGGTGGAGAGTTACAAAGAAGACAAAGATGGTGAAGCTATTGGATGAAGCAAAAGGGATTTTAGTAAGAAAAAATGCTAGCATAGAAATCCAATTGTCAATGTTATTAGGATTTTTATAAAATATGTGAATAGTGAATCCATAACTTTGTATGTGGCTTTGGATGTAATTAACTCTGACATAAATGACCTTCCTAGTGGAAGGTTTTCCTACCGACTACAAAGTGCAAAGATGTATTTCTAAATTTAAGGGGTTTTATTTATTTTTCTTATTTTATTCTCAATAAACATTAAAATACTCTCAAAATTAATTTGAAATAATTATACAAACCAAATAAAAATTACAGCGTGATAAATGTAAATAATTAAAAATTCCCTTATACAATGTCTATACTATGATGTAGACAATGAAATGTTAATTGTTTCAATAATGAATGCCAATTCTTATTTTTCGAATATCTTGTGACATCCAAACTGAGTTAAAATAAAATGAGTAACAACCCAAAAAAATAAAAAATAAAAATAAATGAAATCCATATAAATTAGCATGAATGAAAATCGTAGAGAAAACTTAGACAACGAAAAAAAATTATACCTTGAAAAGTTGTTGAACTTCATTTGAAAAATACAAATTATGGATACTTTTTAACATTTAAACGAGCAATGTCATTTAAGTTATAAGAACAATGGGACTTGAGGATCACTAGAATATATGACACAGATTGAGACATAGTTTAATTAAGACAAACTACTGAATAGATCAAAATGCATACATTTTACAATAATCACATGTAAATTATTTGAAAGTTATTATTTTTTGAAATATGTTAAATGGGGAAAATATTGAAAGATCAATGACTTGGCTAGAACTCAGGTTTGCAAGACTAAAATTGTTATTGTAAATTAATTGTAACATTGTCTGACGTTGTTGTAAATCACGAACAGGGCTTTGCATTATCCGTGGACAAGGCCACATTTTTTTGACTATGTTGGCTTGCATTAGTGTTTGTAGGGAACAACTTTGTCCTTAAGGTTTTATGATCTCTATCTAAATTATGATAGATGGACCTTCTGTAGGTCCTGTGTGTTTAATCAAATGCTTTTGTTTCACTACAGGAGCTATTGTGTGCCTTCTTATTCAGTATAAGCCCAGATCTATGAAAATATGGAACAAATACTATTAAATGGGTAAATAAGAAAGGTGAAAGATTGTTATTGAACTCAACACCCCATGTGTTGAGTGCTACCTATATACATATATTTTGAAAATGGATCTAACTGCATGTAGTTCTCCCATGCTCTAGTGGTGTGTGTACAATATTAGTGAAATGTTATATGCTGGGGAAATCCTATTATGATTATGTGCTTGAAACAGTGACTTGTGATCTTGATGTTGTATTCAAACCTAGCTCAGGGCTTCTTGGGATGTATGTACTAAGATTTGGGAAGAATAGGTATTTTCCTCTCAATGTGTAGTATGAAATCCCCTCATATAAATGGATAGAAAATGTGCATATATAGTGGAAATTTTTAGATTTCCTTGAATTACAATTGTGAAACATATGGAATGACCTATTGGGAAGAATTTGAATTTGGAAAACTAGCCATTAATTAGTGGGAGGATGAAACAAATAGTTTGAGACATGTCTGGGCCATGGGATTTCCTTGAAGGAACGATTTTATCTAAGGAATAGAGAATTTGGAAGTATGAATCGGTCAAGTACTAAGTCTAGGCTACTTAGATTGAGAAATAGGAACATTTAGTATCAAATTTTCCTCAAGATAGAGGGTTATCGATATAGAATTATAAGAGTAACAGTTTGAAATTATGGAATTGAGCATAGGCTAAGTGAGCATAAGGGGTGGTCACAAGTGTATTGTCTAGCATTAAATGTTAATTTTAGTATCTACATTTTCTCCCATTTTATTATTATAATATAGTAAAGCATAAGTACTAGAGTAAAAAGAAGAGTGCCATACCCGAGCTTACTTGGAAAGAATAGCCTTGAATGTAAATCACACGTTGAATTGTGTTTCTTGAAAACCTTGAATGAAATATGTATAAATTAGGATTATAATATGAGACTAAATACATGAAAAATATAGATCAAATAATAAGTAACGAATACATATTTTCATGTGCATGAATCATTGTATTTTACTGGTGTAAAAATGGTGACTAGATGGGTGGAACTCTTGGAGATTTACTTCATTGAAACACCTAGGTTGGATTGTGCATGCGTGAATCCTCATTGAAAGGATAATGTTCTTAAAAATAAATGCACACTTGAATTCATGATTTCACAACTCAAGTTATTAAAATAGCTTGGAATCGTTTTGTGAATCCCAATAGATCATTATAAAGTAAAATAGGTGAAAAAAGTTAAATCAACCACTAAAGATAAAATAAGCTTCATTCTAGTGAAATACATGGTGACAAACTAGCTTAAAATAATATGAACTAAGTCTAGTGTATACAACATAGAGAATGGCATGAATTTACATTCATCTATGGAAATTGGTGAAAATCTTGAGGAAGGAAGTGATCATGTGCCATGCACCTACTCCGAATTTCATATATGAGTATATTGATTCTGATAATTGATTAATAATAACTAAATATCTAAATAAAATCTTATGTCAATTCTATAACACATGATGCCCCCAAGTTGTAAAAATACTATAATAACCTATGTATAAATCTTAAACTATTTCTAGGTAACCATTGGAAACTATTCTATAGAGTGAGTGAGATTTTGAGGATTCTAGAAAATATTGATTTTGATTCCTAGAAAGAAAGCACACTATTTTGGGAAATCTGACCTATGTTATTGTCCCTAGGGTGCAATATTTTCCAAGTATACTTTATGAGTAAAAAATGAGTATGGATTGTGATCAACTGAGAAAATACTATTAATTTCTATTTGTGTAGTGGACTATTACAACCTAGTATCTAAGACAAACCATTTTGTATGTCCGGTCTTTGGAGGTGAGTTGTGAAGCCTACGTAATAACGTAGCTCAAAATAAAAAATTCACCTTGCAAGGAGGAAACAACCCCCTTACATGTTGAGCTGCCACAACAAAACCTATGAACAACTCCACATTTAAATTGATGTCTTCAACACCTGATGATGAAACTCTGATTATCACTCTCTCAATGTATCCAAAGCTACCTTTTGCATCACTCAACACTCTTTGCTAGCCAAATCACATTGCATACTTGAACCAACACACAAAGATCAATTAGGACACATTACATATACTAACTAACCCCACTCTTCAAATCTGCACACTCAATACATTTAAATCCACCTTTTGGATCACTATTCAATTCTTAGCAAAAAATCTGTCACCATATCAATAATATGACCAAATAGTCACACACATAGTCCACACTCTAAAATGTCTCTTAGATCAACCACCAAGCTCACATAGTCTTCACCTTGCCTTTGCTCATCCTCAACCTACAAGAAACACTATTTGGACATCAAAACTTTGACCTATAGGTCATACACATAGTCCTCAATCTACTTTTCTCATTACACCAACCATTGGGCACACTTGGTCTCCTCTCTTCTTCACTTCAATGCTCACACACCACACACACACAAGACTAGAAACCATCTCCTTTGATTTCTCTATATATAGGAATTTCATGGTCAACAACTCTTTGGTCAGCCATTAGGCATGCCTTAACCCTTAAGGCATCTCTATCACCAAGACATGACTCAATTACACCCTCATAGGTCAGCCATAACATCTATGGATCACCCTTACGAAGCTACACCTTTCAATAAGGCCCTTGTAGCTCTTATAAGTGTCATGGAGACCTATTCACCCCTTTAGAACTTCATCATGAAAAACAATGAACATAGGACCACTTTAAAATACATAAGTCCACTTATTATGTCCCCTAGGACATCCTCAAATTATCACAATCACCTTTTCTCACTTTTGTGTATGCTCAATCAACTCATATAGAGACCTTGTACATAGAAACATAATGAATGAACACATAGTCAAAATTTTAAGCATTGTTCATACTCAAAATACATTTATCACACCTCTAAAATCCACATAGATCATCCTCATGGAGTGTAAAACACTCTCCAATAGCAAATTCATTATGAGACAATGAAATAACATCAACACAAGCTCATTTATCCTTCTCAGGTCACATACATATGAATGCCAAATACGTAGTCAAATTTGAAGCACCATAACTTTGACTGTATGAATAGTCAAACCTTAAAAATAGGTTCACTAGATGCACCATGGATTCCTCTACAACTTTGCTTATTTCATCACCAACAAATTCATTTTCTATTGAAATATATGGACAAATTAATGAACAATGGGTTTTCCCTTTGTAAAATTCAAATTCCAACAGTCATAGAAAACCTCGATCACTTGCCTTCATCTCATGCTCTTGCTCATCTTGGATAATCACTCTCTATCGATCTCCAAAGAAATATATTTATCTTTAACATCATTAAACTTTGAACAGGTTGGCCACTTTGATTCCACTCACATCGTCGATCTCAATCACACAATTAAACACAAATCGTTAGATCCTTATTCTTTACCTTTGCTCAGAACATTGAGCACTTCTTGCCATCTCACTACTTCCTAAAATCTTGGATAAAATGCACTCTATCGATCTCTTTGAGATATGCTCAATCTTTACCTCTTGCATAATTGACTATGGGGATCATTTCAATATTCTTGGAAGGCCAACTTTGAACAGATATATCTTTTGTTGCGATCAATATCATGTCCCATAATTTTCATCTTATGTTCTCCTTTGAAAGAGGAATCCAACCATGTATCAAGATTATCCTAAAACATTCACATGTGTGAGATATAATGCCATTAATATACTCACTCAGATTTTTCTACCACAAAGCCAATTATGTCAAAACCTGCGTGGAAGGCCAACTTTGCTCATGCATATATTTTGACGTGCTTTATTGCATGATCTAAATTTTAGTTAAAATCAAATAGGATAAAAAAATAATTAAACCCATATGATCAATTTTTCATGACACCTTCACACATGCAATATATGTCACCATTAAAATGCATACTCATATTTTCTTATCACATGCAAATTTGGCTAAGTATGGAAAAACATAGTCAAATTACCTAGGAGCCTAACTTTGCATAAGCATATCTTATGACATGCTTAGTCTCATGATCTAAGAATTATCACATAGAAACCAAGCACAAAAATTAATAAACCTATATGGTCATTTTATCTTAACACCTCGATTCATGTGAATGTTGACCTCACAAGCATGCTACTCAGCTCTACTTGAGCCCCTTTGCAAATTTGTCTAAGTATGGAAACATAGTGAATTATGTTCGAGTAACAAAAGTTTCATCCTCATATATTTGACCACACTTCATCACATGACCTAAATATAATGCATAAAAACTAGGGACTAATGTGATCACAACCATATGACCAACTCCCCTTGATTCATTCACACATGGCAATTATGACATCATCAAACTGCCTACTCAAATTTTCTTCCACTAGACCAATCTACCAAGGTGACCACAATGAAGAAATAGATGAATACCAATCATGTACACAAAATCTCTAATCACTCTTTACCTCTAATAGGACCTCTTGCACATTCTCAAATCACCATACACATCCATAAACATCTCTAAATATTCAAACTCTAAAGATCAACCAAGCCAACTTCAAACACATTAGGATAAGCACATTGCACACTTTGTCATTATCACTTAGTATATCAAGGAAATTCATTCACTCACTTGGACACCTGCATGACATCACCATGACATCATTGAAAACTCTCCAATAATCTCCCCATATGTCATTGATGTCAACACCCATCAAAACAACTCACCTTCCTTCTCTCTCTTCAATCACTCTCCAAACAAGAACTTTATCCCCCTTTGACAAAATGACAAAGTGGGAACCAATTGATCCTAAGGAACTTAAAAGAGTACCAAAAGGAGAAGACCATTTTATAAAAAAAAGTACAAACTCCCCCTTACCTTGAGCCTACCTCTTCTTTCCATGACACCTTTCTCTTACAATAAACCAACACTCTTCTTCAACCAAACACTGCAACCAATGCAAAAAGAACACACAAAACACTAAAATCTGATGAAAATCACCAAGAAATATCTGAGAGTGACTCCTCTTAATAGTTATGATCCATTTCATCACTTGATCATCTTCATATCTCCACACACCATGAAGAACCACCACACAGGCTTACTAACCTTCTCTCAAAACACTTTCATGACCACCAACAAAACTTCATGCCACTAACCAAACATAGGTATAGAAACACCTAGATGCACCTTAAAATTTAAAACCATATAACCTACAACAATATCCTCTACTTTGAGCCTTCTTGATCCTTGGACCTGACAAACTAAACAATGTAGCTCCCCCTTTGATCATGTAAACTTCTCAAGTTATCTAAGTTAGCTCCCCCTAACTCCATGCTCTTCCTTATGCCAACCTGAAAGACTCCCCCTTGATCTTCATAAATAAATCTCACCTATATAACTTCTTAGAACACCTTCATGGCCTCATGAAAACATCAAACTCAAAATACTATATTGCTTTGGGACTTCAAATAACACAACTCTGCTTTCATACTCTCACTTACAATCCACCTCCAAGAGTACCAATAGATCTTCAGGACACATAGTAAATAGAAAATATGTTATTAAATAAACCATATAACTTACCTTAAGACACCCATGCATTTATCCTTTTGAAGAAACTAAGCAAAATACCAAATCTTCACACTAGGCCTGTTTAGTCTCCTTATAGGCCTACCTAAAACTTGCAGAGTCCATAACTTTCAGTAGACACACATCTCAAATCTAAAATATTATATCTAGATAACTCTCATATTCCCCTTAAATCACACCAATTTTAAGCAATAAGATCATCCTATGCAACATACTTCCTTAACAAATATCTAGCCAATTAGGCCTCCATCTTGATAAAAACATGAATAACTTGAAAAAAAAAAGCCTTCAAATCTATGTGAAGCTTGATTTGACAACCCATTTGGCCCATTAAACATATTAAAAATCCTTAGATCTCAAATCATAAGGAAACCCACTTTTTTAGCATATCCCAAAACCCTAGAATCTCAAAAACAAATAGGGTCAACAAACCTTCTTCTTGTCAACATCCATATCTAAAACGTTTTACACACCTAGAGATAACTATCAAAAACTTTTAGACTAGAATTTAAGCCTCCACGCATTTGGGAACCTTGAATTTCCTATACTATGGCCTTGTCCTGCAACAAGAAAGATAAATATGACACACAAAAATCTCCAAAAAAAATCAACATACTTTTAGACCACAAAACTACCTAGAGCATGCTAGAATAAGGACAATAGACCTATCTGTGCAAAAGGATCATCTTGAAAACTCAAAAACCCTCCTTTGCTATCTAGAAACCTTCAATATGACCTTGTGGACTAAGCATATACAACTATCATCATTCTAAAATAACAACAACATATCATGACACCACTGTTGACAACACCCCATCATATATTCCATGTGGACATACTTGTTGCAACTGAAAACACTCAACTTTTGCAATCTAGGACCTACTAAAGAACACCATAGAAACACTTGATTCTTCACTAAAAAGGAGTCTCTTAAGAAACATAAATAGAGATATCCTCTACACCATAATGATCTAAAAAAAAGTGAACCTAGGAGTTATGCACATCTCCTCAGTAACGATTGGAATACTCTTGTAGCTATATGACTGAATATTCTTCTTCTTCTTAGTATTAACTTTGACATCTTGTTCTTTTTCTACATCACTCTACTTCTCTTCTAATATTATATTGACAACACATGGAGACAACATAGATTCATGGCATACCTTTTCATTAGAAGAATTTTCCTTGTGTCTCATCATCCATTTGACTTTGAATAGATGCTTGACTTCATTCTTTACTTTAGATTTATCAATAAATGATGTCAACAGAAACTCTTAACTTTCCTTCACTTCTGATCCTTTTTTCACCTTGGCAAACAATCCATCAAGACTCTTGGACTCAAAAGGGTTAGTTTCCTTAGTATTTATTGCCTCAGGTCTCCATACCATAGTCTGACTCTTCTCATCTTCTATAACCATCTTACTTATTTGACCTTTGAACCTAACATAATCTATACCATATCCTTCTAGAGAAACTTTCCTATTATCCATATGACTTGAAGGATTAACAATGATTACCTTTGGTTTCCATACATGAGTTTGTCCTTTCTCAAACCTTCTAGGAGCTCCATATCCTTTGACATACCTTGAAGACCTCTTAACACTATTTGGAAAAAATCTAGCAATATGTCCACTCTTATGATAAATAAAACAAATAACATCATTCATACCTTTTGACATATTTGAACTGTGATCAATCTTTGGCCAAAAAATTCTTCTATCATAGCTCCATGAACGTCCATACTTGACTAAATTTCTTTTATAATCCTTGGCTCTATGACCATAATTATTACATGTATAGAAATGACCATGAAATAAACTAGCATACCTTGAAGCATTTGGTTGTCTAATAGACCTTTATGTATTATTTTCAGAACTTGCATTCTCCTTGACGTGCTCAGACTTTTCATGCTCCTTTCTTAGCTTATTTAACTCGTCTATGAGATGTTCATGCTCATTCTTCAACAAATTTATCCCAATTTTCATTTCATCATGTTCATCATGTCTTGAAATTATTTTGACATTTTCTTCTTCTAATTGAGTCTTAAAATGTTTACATTCTTATTCTCTTGTGTTCAAATTTGCATTAGCTGCTTCTAACTGATCCGTAAGAATATTGATCTTCATTTCATCCTCTTTGGCTTCTTTATTCAAAGTACATAGTACTCTTCAATAGCCTTGATCACAACCTTCCACTATTTATTCTCTTTCTTCAAATTCTTAGCCATATTTGTACCTACTTAGGATCTCCTTCAAGTTATTAATCTTCCTCCAAAGGACCTGCTTTGATACCAATTTTTAGAGGTACAATCACTGAGAGGGTGGAAGATGAATCAGTGGGGGCAGATACTCCAATTCAATTTATAACTCTTTCAAACTCTTAATCAATCAATACATACATTCATGAAGCATATTCAACATTCATAGCAATAAACAAGAGAGACACTGGAAGATCAAGCACATAAAACATGACATGCATGGGAAACCCTCTTGGAGGAGAAAACCCACTGGAATCTGCAATTGAACTACTATCGTATAAAAATAAGAACTAATTTAGAACAACAAATAACTGATCAAGGAACTACCATTCCTAATTTTAGTGAGACTGTAATCCCACAAGGAGCTATTACACTTGTCTGGATGAGCACCCACAACAACTAAACCTTTAGCAAGGTTTACCTTGCAAGGAGGAAACAACCCCCTTAGATTTTGAGCTACCATAGCAACACCTATGAACAACTCCACCTTTGAACTGGTGTCTTCAACACTTGATGATGGAAATTTGATTATCATTCTCTCAATGTATCTAAAGCCACCTTTTGGATCATTCAACACTCCCTGTTGGCCAAATCACATTACATAATTGAACCAACACACAAATATCAATTAGGACACATTACATATCCCAACCAACCCCACTCTTCAACTTTGCACACTCAATGCATCCAAATACACCTTTTGGATCACTCTTTAATTATTAGCAATAACTTTGTCACCATTTCAACACTATAACCACATGGTCATACACATACTCCACATTTTAAACTATCTTTCAGATAAACCACCAAGATCACACAGTATTCACCTTGCCTTTGCTCATCCTCAACCTATAAGATTATTATTTAGACATCAAAAATATGACCTATAGGTCATACACATATTTCTCAATCTACTCTTCTCATTACCCCAACCATCGGGCACATTTGGTATCCTCTCTTCTTCCCTTCAATGCTCACACACCACACACATACAAGCCTAGAAACCATCTCCTTTGGTTTCTCTATATATAGGACTTTCATGATTAACAACTCTTTGGTTATCCATTAGGCATGCCTTAACCATTAAGGCATCTCTCTCACCAAGACATGACTCAATTACACCCTCATAGGTTGGCCATAACATCTATGGGTCACCCTTAAGGAACTACACCTTTCAATAAGACCCTTGTAGCTCTTATGGGCCTCATGGATACCTATTCACCCCTTTATCACTTCATCAAGAAAATTAATAAAAATAAGACCACTTTCAAATACATAGGTCCACTCCTTATATCCCCTAAGACATCCTCAAATGATCACAATCACCTTTGATCACTTTTGCATATGCTCAATCAACTCAAACATAGACCTTTTACATAGAAACAAAATGAACAAACACATAATCAAGTTATTAATCATTATTCATACTCAAAATACGTTTATCAAACCTATAAAATCCACATAGAACATCTTCATGAGGTGTAAAACACTCTTCAATATCAAATTCATTATGAGACATCGAAACAACATCAACACAAGCTCATTTATCCTTCTTGGGTGACATACAAATAGATGTCAAATACACATTCAAATTTTAAGCACCATAAATTTGAATGTATGAATAATTATAACTTCAAAATAGGTTCACTAGATGAGTCATGGAGTCCTCTAAAACTTTACGTTTTATATCACGAACAAATTCATCTTCTGTCAAAAGATATGGACAAATTATTGAGCACTAGTTTTTCTCTTTGCAAAATTCAAATATTCAAATGCCAATGGTCACAATTAAACCTGGAGTCCTTCATCTCATGCTCTCACTCATCTTGGCCAATCATGCTCCATTGATCTCCATAGGAGTAGATTGATAGCTAATGTCATTGAACTTTGAATAGGTTGACCACTTTGACTCCACTCACACCATCGATCTCAATCGCATGATTAAACATGAACCATTAGATCCTTATCCTTTACCTTTGATCAGTCATTAAACATTGAGAACTTATTTCCATATCGCTACTTCCTAACATCTTGGATAAAAAATTCTCCATTGATCTCTTTGAGAGATGCTTGATCTTTACCTCTTACACAATTGACTAAGTATGGGGACCATTTCAATATGCCTGAAAGGCCAACTTTGAACATATATATATTTTGATGTGATCAATATCATGTCCTAAAATTTGCACCATATGTTCTCCTTTCAAAGAGGAATTAAACCATGTATCAAGATACTCATGAAACCTTTATGCATGCAAGATATAATACCATTAATTTTCTCACTCAGATTTTTCTGCCATAGAGCCAATTATGTCAAAGATTGCATAGAAGGCCAACTTTACTCATGCATATCTTTTGATGTACTTCATTGCATGATCTAAAATTTAGCACAAATTAATTAGGATCAAAATTTAAAAAACCCATATGATCAATTTTTCTGACACCTTCACATGTGCAAGATATAACACCATCAAAATCCCTACTTATCTTTTCTTATCAAATGCAAATTTGGCTAAGTATGGAAAAACATAGTAAAAATACCTAGGATCCCAACTTTGAATATGCATATCTTTTGATGTGCTTAGTCAAATGATATGATAATTAGCACATAGAAACTAGTAATAAAAATGAACAAACCCATATGATCATTTTATCCTGACACCTCCACTTATGTGAATGCTAACCTCATTAATATGCTTACTCAGCTCTGCTTGAGCCCCTTTACAAATTTGACTATGGGAACATAGTGAATTCTTTCTAAGTATCCAAATTTTCATCCTCATATATTTTGCTATGCTTGATTGCATGACTTGAAATCTAGTACATAAAAACTAGGGACTAATGTGATCACAACTATATGACCAATTCCCCTTGACTCATCTACACATGGAAATTATGATGTCATCAAACTACCTACTAAGATTTTTTGCCACTAGACTAATCTACCAAGGAGACCACAATGAATAACTAGACATGAATACCACTCATGCACATAAGCTCTCTAATCACTCTTGACCTCTGATAAGACCTTTTGTACATACTTAAATCACCATACACATCCTTGAACATCTCTAAATAGTCAAACTCTAAATATCAACCAAGCCAACTTCAAGCACACTAGGATAAACACATTGCACACTTTGTCATTGTCACTTAGGCTATCAATGCACTTCATTCACTCACCTAGACATCTCCATGACATCATTGACAACTCTTTAAAAAATGGTGAAGGATGTGAATTATATGTGTAGATCACTTCTAATTTATATGTTGTTTCTTAACTTGTATGTTTAGGGAAAAGATCACTGAATATATTCATTGTTCTACTCTCATTTGGTTTTGCCTTTGTATCATTGGTATATGTACCAACATTAATGATGTTATCATCTATCAAATCTTGTATTTTATGTTTTAAATTGATGAATCTATTAGTAGTATGCCCTAATTCTTTATGAAAATAAAAAAATAAAACATGTTGATTAAATTTTTTTGTAAGAGGTTTACTCACATCAACCTATTTAATGGGAGGGAGAGATATGAAGTAACATTGTAATAAATTTAATAGCACCTTATAGGGAGCTTCTAGAAAGTTGGCATTATGTCTCCTTGGAGGAGCTGATAAAAAATATGCTTAGTAGGTTCTAAAATTATGTTTATTGTTGTCTTTGGATTACTCTTATTTTCACTTGGATCTACCTTGTATGGTGGCTTACTCTGATTCATTATATTATAAGTATAAACTAGTCTTTGGTCATATAGCTTATTCATTTCCAATAACTTAACCTCTCTTTCCTTAACTATATGACATAAATCATCATATGATAGAACTTCTTAAACATAATAGATTTAGGTAAATGTGGGCAAAAACTTAGTTTGCATATGTCTTGTAATTATTTGTCTTCCATAGGATTCATCATCTTGGATAACATAATCTTATATTGTAATACATAATCTGCAATAGGCTTATTGGATTATTGTTTAAGCTAAATAATATGAGCACATGCAATATTTTCACTTATGTTAATGTAAAAATGTTTAAGGAATAAATATACCAAAGGATGGTGTAGACACTATGAATTTACACCATTATATTATGAATAAATGTGTATTACCCCTTCCCCATACTTTTAATACTAGTTAATGTAATTTTACTATTTACCATCTTACATTGTGTACTTAGTCTTATTAACTAATTTTTACCTAAGTAACTTGTTAACAATCCCTAAATCTAGTAAAATCTCCCTAAGTTTATTATAGGTAAGTTATTTTAACCTTTAAACAACTTATCCATAACTAAACCTCATTAAAAACAACTCTAGACTAAGTTTAATCCTATGAATTAGAGTTGTTGAACCAAATAGGTTAAACTTGGACTGAATTGACATTGATCCCTATGATCATCATCAATATTCTTAGGATCAACATTGATTTATTCTTAGACCATCCTTGGGTTGAAGGATCTAGAATTTGCACACTTGAATGCTAGAAAAATTTCCCTGGAGTACTATAGAAGAATGCCACCCCTATCTCAGCCTATCCTCACTTACTTAAAGGTTAAGGTCATCCCTATCAATGAGATAATTATTTATAGCATAGAAAACATTTTTCAAAGGTATGTATTCTATCTATTTGAGTTTATTATGATTTATGTATGGTTTATTTATAATTTATTTATTATATTTAATCTATTTAGATAATTAGTAACTAGTCCCTAATCCCTTTATAATCTCTTAAAACCCACCTGTAGGCCCCATTCTGAACTTTCTTTATCCACTGTAAGGATCAATGATGATTCGCTATATGATCAACATTGATTACATAATTGATACAAATTTTGAGATAATTGAGATCGATCCCTATGTTTTTATTTTTATTTATAACCCGAGGCTAGTTTAATAGTCCTAAGTGATTCTAATTTGTTGTTTCTAAGTCTTAAAATTATGAATTAATGTTTGTAGATGACATTTCTAGGTGTTATACATGATGTGGTTTCAATCCATAACTTACCCATAGTCCCTCACCCATTATTCTCCAATCATAGTGACATCTCTGTTGAGTTAGGACTTTGTGTGAGCATCTTTGCCCTAACTCTAGAAGTAGTCCCTAAGTAACTAGAAGTAATACAAGAATAATAATATTTAGCTATATCATATTAGAATGAATGCTTTGATAAAATCTATACAGTAGATTAATATATTTCATTTCAGTATCATATCTTATCACATGCTTTATTTTAATTTTTATCATTACATTATCCAATTGATTGTATAAAACAGTGGGATGACATCATTACAAGTGTACCTCTTCCTAGGACTAGTCTCTTACTAGTCAACCCACTCATCTATCTTATTAATCCAATCTTGTCCAAGTTGTCTCTTGTGTGTAGGTAGTCCTTACTATTCAAAAAGGAGTTCCTACTTTGTTGGATCAATGGTGTGCAACCTCCATCATAGGTATTCTTTTTTAAAACCTTGTATCATTTTTATTTTTAGTAAGTTAATTTTATTAAGAAAAATGAAATGAAAATATACTAAAATATTTTAGAAGACCCAGTGGGGCCCTTAAGGTCTCATTATTCTTGTTATATTTCATTATTAAATCATTCATTAGTTGCATTTTCTTTATTGTGTGTCTTAATTTAAAAAAAGAGAAAATACATAATTCTTGCTTTCCTTTTTAAGGCTTAAAAAGAATTGCATTCATCCTTTGCTTGTTTGGATAATCCACATATATTAATCTAGGTGGGTTAATGTATTTTGATATTCAAACTTTCTCACACACGATCGAACCATAATAATCTTATAAAGCATCAAAACATTTTCTTGCCTAAGGTGAACCCACTTGGATTTCATCACCAAGGGGAAAACCATCTCGGTGTACTGACTGAGTATAATTTTTTTGGCAAAGAAGTATAAAAGGCTAAGCATCTAACACCCTTATTGCTATGGTGTGTGAAGTGAGGGGGTTAGGCCCCAATACCAAGATATATACTTCTTTACAACATAGAACTAGGCCTTAACATACATTTGCATATATAGAGGTTCTTATCCTTAAACAAAGCCTAAAACCATATTTAGACTACCATTTATTAATACCCTCATTAACCCTTCTCCCTACCACATTATAAATTTAGTTTTCTTAAAAAGTAAAAATCTTTTAAGTACATTTAGTAGTGTGTGTGTGTGTTTGCTTTCACTAAAATGAGATAATCAAAAAGAATTTTGAGTGTCTTTGCATTTTATTATTTTTTTCCTTTTTTGGTGCTACATTGTTTTGACATGATAAAAATCACTAAAACAATATGAATCTCCTGCCTCATCCTCATCCATGGAGAACACACCAAGTCCTCCTACCTCTCCTAAATCCATGGGGTAAGGCATTCCCAAATTTTATGCACAAGGAGACCCAAAATTTTATAGTGTATTGGATAGTAATCCAATTTTCCTTAATCATTATCTTAGTACTCGAGCCATACATATTCCAATTTCCCCTCCAACCCAATCTTCTAGGTTTTTTTTGGCATGACCCTATATGGATGTAAATTGCTTACTACAACTATGGTTTCCTCTTCTAATAATCCTCTTCCAATAGGTTCTAATACCAATGTATCACTACCCTTGAATAATCCACCCCCATTATTATATAGTAAACCTTCTCCGACCATTACCTAAGCCTAAAATGTTACTACACCTGAACTTAAACTTACTCTAACACCCACTACTTCACCCCAAAACTTAGTTATTTCAATCCCTGTAACTCTCCCACCTATCCATACTAGCATAGCTTTGAATCCTCAAACCTAACCTTTATAATAGGTTCCTTTAATTTAGCCTCTTTATTAGTATGTTAACTTGACTACTCAATACCTAACTCCCTTGCAAACCCTTAGATCCACTTAGCTTCACTCATCCCCATAACAAAATATACCCTTGTAATTCCTATAGTATGTGACTGCATCCCAACTTATCATGACCACTTCGGTTGGTTCTCTCCTTTTTCAACCATTTTATACTCCATTCCCCACCTATTAACACCCACAACAAAATGTCTTAGGGAGTATTCCTCAATATAATACCTAGCCTAACCTGATGAACATCCTTATGAATAGGATGGAAAATCTAGAAGTCTCTACCTCTGGGAAGAAAAATATGATCACATATGAGCAAATTTGCAATGAAATTATTAATCCATTCATCCCAATTAGGCCATCCCTCGTATTGGAACTTCTAAAATTTATGAAATTTCAAAACAAGGAAAATCCTTATCAACACATTAGGGAATTTAGACATGCTTGTTATCTCATAGCTCACGATGATGCTCCCTTCTTAAGGACATTTCCCATGATATTAAGTAGACTAGCCTTAGATTGGTACAAATATATCCCTCATCACTCCTCGTTCTCTTTTGGGAAATTTCCCAAATCTTTTTAGAACACTTCTCCATTTATATCATAAGGAAAATAACCATAAATGACATCTATGCCATTAGATAGTTTGATGATGAATATATTGCCAATTTTTTAGATTAATCAACTTACTTTCTCCTTTCCTCAACCAAAATTAACTGAATTTTTTGTGAGATCATGTGCTAAACATATCTCATCAACATTATAAGTGCAATTATTTAACACTTTTGATGAAGCCTTTACCATGGCCCATAAACTAGAAATCTGAGCCTTAGAATAAGGAAAGGTAAAGTTACATAATAATAACTTCAAACCTATTCCCTTCAAAGGGACTAAGAATGCAAAAAATAAAGGCACTACAAATGTTTTTGTCTTCAAATTGGCAACTCCATGGACAAAGAGCCAATCCAAACCTTTTACCTCCCAAATGCAACCAAAAAAACCTTTAACATGGTTTCCTCCTTAGAAATACACACACTTAGGGGATTTTTATGCTTCCATTTTAGACAAGATCTTAAAATATTCTATTATCAAGTTTCTTCCAGTCAAACCCCTTGATAATTCTCATCCCAAGCCTAATTGGTACAAATAAAAAACTACTATAATTATCATCATGTACTTGGTCACAATGTCAATACTTCAAAGGTCTAGTTCAAAACCTTATCAACCAAGGGGAATTATAGCTAGACAATCTTAATGCCCCTCCTAATCAATCCACTGACATATTTAAGAAACCATTTTCCAACCATCCTTCTACATATAATTTTTTACAAATAAACTTAGGAAGCACCTCAGATCATGAGATCCATGTAATAAGCACAATCCATGATCAACTTCTACCTAAAGAATTTGGAAATTATTTATAATCACCTTTTGAAATAGGAAGGATGCTAGTTATCCTTACTAGGAGATAGTTTTGAACCATCTCAATTGGATAGATATATTCCTAATATTCACACAAGTTTTCCTAATCTCATTATTTGGGATCCTCTAGAGGAAATGTTACCTAAACCTGTTCATGGCAATAAACCAAAAATAAAGGATGATAAAGCTATCAAGGAGGATACTTGTTTATATATCCCATAAGATACACATGATAATCCTTTAGTCACTCTTGAACCTTTATGTAACATACCCATTCCCTCTAGACTAATCCCTCCTGAGATGTCTGCTACATTACATAGACCAAATCCAAAACTAGCTTCCTGTATAGCTCAGGACAAGCCAAACCTTGTAAAAAGAGAAACTAGGGGAAATGTTTCAGGAAGTGTAAATAAATTCCTTGGTGCATCATGAGGTAAATCCTTACAACACCCACCAATAAGAATTGATATCTATAAATAGGATATCCCTGGTACTTCTGACCATATTCGAAAAGGGAAAATAGTTTTTCCACCAATTCAAACTAGAGCATCCATATTTGGACCTCGTCTTTATGTAAGACCAAAATCCCCCATTATGAAATCCTCTTATAAGAAGCATAAACTAGTAAAAAATGATCTTCCCATAGTAATAATGCCAATACATAATCCCTTAAATCCTTATTATTCTTAGAATCTTGGTATAAGGTCTTATTTCAAGCATAAAGCACCCTCTGTGGGAAACATTCAAACAATCAATACAAGGAATCAAGACACAAACTGAATGTATCCCCCATGACAATGCCTCAAAAGGTTGAAAACCCTAGCAAAGATCAATTATGGGGGTCTTATGCCAATATTCTTGATCAACTCCTTTGAACCTCCCTTATCACACTACCACCTATAAAGCCTGTTAACCCCTATACTCAAAAACTGGTATGGTATAGGGAAAACAAGAAATGTGATTACCATCAAATAAAAAGGCATGATACCAAAAGTTGTAACACACTTAAATTTGTAGTATATGATTTATTATAAGAGGATGATCTTTTCCTAGAACAGTTTGGTCATGATTATCCTCATAGTCAAACTACTATATTCATGACCACCCTAGGAACTAGTACATTACTAAGAGTGTTAGAACAAACTTCAAAGGAAGATAAAACCTCTGATGAAACTCGGTATCAACTCCTCCTAAACCCTATATAATTAGATGATTCTAGAAACATAGTAAACCCACCATTGTTTTAAATAGATGCAATACACATAACTACTCGATCCCAAACACAGGGTCATAAAACCCAAAATACCAACAAAGGCAAGGTTATTATTAAAAAATATCCTAATTTTTCCATAGATAATCCTAAAATGCCTCTCCCACAACCCAAATTTTATTTTCTATGGAAAACATAGAATAACAATTCCTTGAAGTTGATATAGATATCAGTTCTAAAATAACTCCAACTTTCCATTAAGATGTCTTTATATGAACTTATCCAAAAGTCCCTGCAACATCACAAAGCTATGATAGAGGCCTTATAGGCCACCCTAGTACAATCATATAAACCTCAGACTCTATTAGCTTTAGTTGGATCCTTACAAAATTCATCATCTATCACATTTCATGATTCTAAAATATCCCCATTACAACATGATGATCAGGACCTACCATTATTTATCACTGCCTAAGTTAATCAAACATGAATCAAAAGAGTTATGATTTCCAACTGAGATAGTAAAAATATCATTTCATCACATGATTTTAGGCAACTCCTATTACCTGAAACTATTGTGGCATAATCTCCAACTATCCTACGAGCATTTAATGATACTTTAGCCACCACATTAGGTGCAATCATCTTCCCCATCCAAGTAGGTAGATTTACCCTTATGGAGTTATTTTATGTGATAGAATGGGAATTTTAATATAACATCCTACTAAGATGTCCTTGGATACATGTTATGCATTGCATTCTATTCACTTTTCACTGATGTATTAAATTTGAACATGAAGGTAAGATCCATATTATCCTAGCAGACCCACATTCATTCAAGACGTGAAACTTGACTTATCAACCTAATGATGTTTTGGTCCTCCTAAATATATTGATTCCATTATTTTTAGGGGAAACATCTACTATCTTCACTATACCTTCATCTTATATTCTTGATGTAAACTCCTTTGGATTGGCATTCAAATAGATCTTGAGTATTAGTTATTAACTCTTAGCACCTTATCAACCCCTCAAGAATATGGAAGCCCTAACCAATAATGTAATTAACAACCCAACCTAGGATAAATTATCCCCTTCAAACATACTGACCTCCAAACACACTTAACCTATGGAGGAATTGACCAATCCCCTTTATATGGTGAAATTCAAATGTACAACAAACTATTCACATCTAACTTTTCCTTTCTTGACAAACCACACTTCACACAAACCTATCTACGATGATGTGCTTGGAAATTCTTTGGCCTAGGACATTATGAACAAGGACCTCATGAGGTTATGATAAATGACCTTCAAAAACCACATAAAAAAACATGGCCTTAGTTTCAAGAAAACTCCTAAAGCTGACAATGATCATGCTTTGATGTCCCATATCACTATGAATATGGATGATGAAACTCCTTCATCCCCTCTTGATTACCCTATGGAAAAAAATGACACCATTTCCATCCTACTTATTTTTTTTGATTTAAACCATTCACCTAGAACCATTAACCTATCAAAGCAATGATGAGAAAACCATAAACCTTCATTTAGTTTTTCTTGACCGAGTAGATGAAGATTCTTCCTCGATCCATGTAATGGAGTGTTAGGATGATGAATATATTTTAATGTGTTTAGGGGTAAGAGATTCATATTTTAAGAATATCACACCATCTGAGTCTCTTATTTTTTTAAATGAGGTCATAACTGATATTAACATAGGGATGCTCAAGTCCCATGAAATATCAAAGTGAGCCAATCCTTAGACTCTTACAAGCACCAAGATTTCAAAACATTCCTTGCTAATAATATCCAAGCCTTTGCTTGGTATTATAGTGATATGCCATGAATTGACCCTACTATAGTCATCCATAACATCATTACCATTCTTGAAGCTAAATCAGTGAAGAAGAAACTTCATAATATGCATCCCCATATAGTAATTATTGTCAAAGAAGAATTGAAATGGTTGTTATCCATTAGATTTATCCAACCCATAAATTATCCTCAATGGGTATCTAACATAATACCTATCACAAATCCCATAGGGGGACTATGCCTTTGTACTGACTTTTGTGATCTTAACATTACTTGTCTAAAAGATGATTTCCCTTCCTAATATTGACTAGTTCATGGATCTCACTGTAGTTAATAAAGTGTTGTCACTCATGGACATATTTTATGGTTATAATCAAATCCTTATCACCCTAAAATATTATCATAAAACCTCTTTTATTACTCCATGGGGGACTTTTTATCATAGGGTCATGCATTTTGGTTTAAAGAATGCAGGAAAAACTTACCAACATGACATGACCTATATTTTCCATAGTTTAATTCAAAAAATTATTGAATATTATGTATATGATCTCCTCGATAAGTCTAGGTATTGTAAAGATCACCTATATGTCCTTCAAAAAATCTTCATCTATTTAATCAAATATTAGGTTCATCTTAACCCCAAAAAGTGTGTCTTTGGGGTTTTATCAGGAAAGCTTTTAGGTTTTAACATTTCCCTTTATAGAATTAAGTTTGATCCTAATAAATGTAATTCCATTATCGACATTCCACCTCATTCCAACATCAAGAAAATTCATATTTGATAGGGGAAGTTATAGTTTATTCATCATGTTATTTTGTAATTACCTGACCCCTATCAACCATTCCATCATCTTATTAATAAAGACACCTGGTTTGTATGGGATTCAAATTTTTAATTAGCCTTTGATAATATTAATAATTATCTCTTATCTCATCCTATCATTGTTTCACCAAGAGAGGATAAACCTTTTTACTTGTATATCTCATCTACAGATCATGCTTTAGGTGTCATGCTTACCCATCAAGATGAACACCATAAAGAGTAAGAAGTTTATTATATAAGTCACACTTTGGTTGAGTATGAGACTTAATACAAGCATATTAATAAAACATGTTTGGCCTTAGTATTCTAAGATTGTAAGCTTCTCTACTACTTACTTAATCACAAGACCTATGTGATTACTAATATCAATCTTCTTAAGTTCATGCATTTGAAACCCTATCATAATCAATGAAGGGCATGATGGATTATGTTTTTCATTGAGTTTGATCTCAAGTTCCTTAATCAAAATTCAATTGAGGGGACCATAATTTATAATCAATTAGATAATGAAACCATTGATGCTAATCTACTATCTATGTATGAATTCCCTAAAGAAGCTATAGCCTCCACATCCTGAGGAGATATTGAATAACAGATGATGTTGTTATTTGATGAGTCTAAATGTGAATGTGGAGGAGTAGGGATTATTATAATACTAGATAAAGGCATTCTTATGTTTGTATATTTCAAATTTGATTTTAATTGTACTAATAATATGGTAAAATATGAATCCCTAATTATAGGTCTCCAAATAGCTTTGGCTCTAGGTGTTAAGTTTCTTAGTATTTATAGGGATTCTTATCTAGTAGTTAATAAAATAACTAACATATATCATTGCAAAAATAACATCCTCTAGAGGTATAGGATGTTAGTAGAGCAGTTTTTATCCACCCTTAACTGCTATGTCATCTAGACCACTCCTTGATCAACTAACAAGTTTGCTGATACCATGGCTTCCTTATCCTCCTTTATCCCATCTTCATCCCAAGAATCTAAATTGTTTGTTATTATCCATATGGTCAATCAACATTATTAAACCAAAAATGATCTTAATTTTATTAATATTATAGAGGAAAATAATTTGGATCTGTGGTACACACATATATTTGATTATTTATCTAAAGTTATCATTCCTTCAGATTTATCCAAAAATGCTAAGAGTTCTTCTTAGGAATGGAATATATGGTATGTAATGTTAAGGGATGTGATTTATAAGTGAGGGTTGATGATATTATCCTTTATTGTCTTTGAATATCTGAATAAAGTCTCATAATCAAATAAACACATGATGAAATATGTGGCAACCATTTTAGTGGTTTAACTATCACCAAGATGATTATGTGATTAGGTTATTATTGGCCTACTATGAATTAGGACTATTGTGAGTATGTCAAGAAATACGTGAAGTGCCAACAACATGCCAACTTATCTCATGTCCCTAGTCATGCATTAAAGGTAGCCATGGACTTTTGGCCTTTATCCCAATAGGGTTTAGACCTTATAGGGAAGATTAATCCTAAATATTCCCATTGACATAGATTTATCATTACTGCTACCAAATATTTCACTAAATGAGTGGAGGTTATTCCCTTTATTTTGACCAAGGTAGATAGGATTGTTGATTTCATTAATCATCACATCATATGTCATTTTGGTCCCATAAAAACACATAATAGATAATGGGAAATCTTTTAAAAATAAACGAGTCTAAAAATTGTGTGATTCCTTTGGCATTAAGCTGAGTTTCTCATTGCCTTATTATCTACAAGCCAATGGACAAGCCAAAGCATAAAAAAAACCCTTGCCAAGATGTTAACCAAAATGGTCAATGAGGATGGAAAGGATTGGCATCTTTACATACCTTTTTATTTTTGGGCTTATTCAAACACCTATGGGGGCTACCCCTTTTTCTTTGTTCTATGGTACCGAAATAGTTCTCCCCCTAGAAGTATACATTCCTTCCCTTCAGATCTATCTTAAGGATATCATTTTTGAAGAGGATTATCTTCAAGAATGGTTAACATAGATAAAAATTTAAGATGAGAATCAATCCACAACTCTTGATCACCTTCATGTATACCTAGAATGGATAAAACATGCATATAATCAACATTTAAAATAATGAGAATTTAATATCGATGACCTTGTCCTTAAATAAAATCAACATGTCAAAAATATGGAAAAAATTAAATAAGGAAAGTTGATCCAAATTATCTTGGACCCTATCTTATCACTCATAAATATGGATCTGGGATATATCATTTGGCCTCCCTTGATGAAAGTTAGAGAATGAACCTCTTAATGATTTACATCTCTGTCCTTTTTATTGTTAATGATCCTATCACAAACACTAGTCAGCATAAGTTCTCTTAAAATATTATCCCCTATATCTAAACATACCCAATACTGATCGAGAATCATGTGAATTTATAGCAGTATACCCATTTTATCCTCAAATATGGACATCACAGCTCTGTTTATAGCATGTTCTCATGGATTATCTCAGTTTAAAATAGAGCGTAGTTCCATTTAATTATTTCCTAAATTCCTTCACCTTAAAAGCTTATTCAAAAGGAGTAATGCATGGCCTTGTTTAGTGGCTTATGAAAACACCCTATGTGGCCTTAAATCTAATTCATGGTAAAAAGGTTATTTTAGGATACAAAGTCAAGAAAAAATCAAAATGGTAGATTAATCCCTTGAAGGATAACTATTATCAAAATCAAGAAAAAAGTAAAGTTGCAGATTTATCTCTTGAAGGATAGATTGTGAAATATATATATCTAAACATGTAGAGCAATCCCTTCAATGATGGCTATGTGTCTATTATTTAGGAAATTTATCACATTGATCAGTTTCCTATTAAAACCAAACCATTTAAAGATATATAAAATCAAAATTATATTCCACAAAATCTTCCCACATTGATCAGCTTTCATAAATTTGTAGATTTCCCGCATTGATAATTCTACATCTATCCATGGATTATCTTAAGGTTAAATAACTTGGAAACATAAAATAAACATGTGTATTCCTGGAGAATCAAGTTTCTCCCCCATTCCTCATAAACATAAAAATACCCTTTTTAAAAACCAAAAATTTATGAATTTAGTTGACATGAGATTGTTAAGGATTTTCATTAACATTGGATAAAAGGGTGCATATTCAAAAGCCATAGGAGGCCTAGCTTTGGTTAAGTGTCCAAGCCAATTATGAGTCATGTATCCTTGATAAGTTAATACAAAATCCATTTTTCATAAATTCTAAACATTTAAATTCATGAAAATCATAGCATAATTTAAAAATATTAAATGAACCATGATATAAAATCAAATCCATGATATTCCACATAATATAATTAGTATAATCAAAAGCAAAAATCCATATAAACACCATCCATGTAATATAAAATCCATAGCCATATACATCATAAATTATGACATAATTTCAAATCTATAATCCATCATAAATCCATAATCAATATAACAATTTAAAGCTACATCACATGATCTAAAAACCGTAATCCATGTAAACACCATATAATCAATATAACACATGATATAAATAAAATCAAATTCCATCTAAAAATAATCCAAATAATCCAAATCCATAATCACATAACACAAGATTATTTAATTAATGTGTGTAATAAATACTCATGAAAATATATATAGAAAATAAAATGTACATCATAAAAATGTCATAATATATAAAATATGTACAAAGCTAATCCATATAGTCATCCATAGATATGACTACTTGGTAAATTAGATCTAGTTCAGGTAGATATCCACTCTAACTCCTACATTATCCCCATCTCCCTCATCTCCTTATCCATCCCTCCCATCTCTCCCCTGTGGTATCTCCCAATGCTACCTATGGTAGTCTATGTCCATCATGGAGTCTGACCCTACATGGTTATGTGAGTGGTATCTCATAACCTCTAAAAACTGATCTATAAAAATCTACTCATAATATTAGAGCTATTCCACCACATCCTAATATGTGTACATACTCATGGTACTTAGTGGCCCCATCCTCCTACCCTATGCCCCTCCCATGTGGTGGATCCTAACACTACTCCCCCAAAACCCCTACTAATACTTAGAGAATTTCATACTGATCATGATACATTTATTTCACTCGACATGACTCATCATAAATCTATTATAATGTGTCATAGTGCCCTTGTAGCTATTTCAAACTAGCATGTAGGTTCTACCACTCAAACATAACTCTAGATAGTTACACTCAGTCTACATCCCTCTTTGTTATCACTATATGTATGTATCGATCTCCCTCCCCATCTCCTCTTATGGCCTCCACATCTACCATCTCTACATCTTCCATCTCTACCACACCACTCTTTCCTACCCTCCTCCAAGTTGGTCCACCCACCATAAAATGTATGCCTTTATAACTCTAACATCATCAAAATGATCACCCATCTCCCATCTTGGTCCTGATCATATATAATCTTGAAGTTGAATCCTCCCATAATAAATATAATATCTGAAGCATCATCTATATACAACCATGTCAGTGTTGTTTCCCATCCTCTCTCATCCACTAGAGTAATATTTTGCTCCATGATTTAACAATCATAGTGTCCTATATATGTCCTCTAGAGTCAACATCATCTCTCCAATTGGCAGCCAAAATGTCCCTGTAGATGGATCCCATCACTCTAATAATGCAACAAGTAAGCTTCGGTCTAAATGTACTCAATGATAGTGACATATTCCACCTAATCCTACTACTTTGATATGTTCCCAATCTACATCTCCCAGCACCTCTCATAGCCACTCTAGTAATGGTGGCACTTAATCCTGCATGATCAGTAGTATGCATGCCTATAATCCCATAATACTCCAAGTTTATTTAGTTTCCTAGCCACTAGTCTATTACCCTAAGTTTTCTTTACCCATAAGAATTGACACCAACCCTTAAAATATCAAAACTAATTGGTACTTGATCGATGTTGATTATCTAATCAACATCAATTAATAATTGATCGATGGTTAATCATTGAGGAATCATTATCGATCCACTATAGATCGTTGCCAACCCATGTTAACTATTAGCACTACAGAACCTAACTAAAACTAGATAAAAATGCAAAAAAAAATCATAAAATCTCAAAAACAAAAACATTTTACCCCTAGCTCTCCATGTGGTCATCGTCAACCATTCCTGTTAGCCTCCATATTTTATATTTCAATCAAACATGTAGACATGTGTTAATATTTTGCCTTTGAATCACACATTTTCAATTTCAAAATGAGATCCTATGTTGTTGGGCATCCTATTTATATCCCTATGTGATCGATGTTGATTATTTTGTGATTGACATCGATTATCCCATAATCAATATTGATTTATTTGATCGATGTTGATTGTGTGTCCATTTTTGGCTTCCTTGCACCACTTGTAAAATTTTTACATCCTTATATTCCTATTCTAAGGCCACAATTATCATTTATTAAAACTATCCTATCCTTTGTTACTCATCATTATTGGTTTGTGGACATCAACCCCTTGATGGTCCCATAACCTTTGAGAGGTCTACATTCATTTTAACATCTGTCCCCTATGGATCTTGAAAGTTTACCTCATCTTGAGAGAAAATATCTCTAGGTAGTGTACATGTACCAAGCACACTGGATGATTTGGTTAACCCACCCTAGCCTTTGTGCTCTTGAGTGCCTTTGATAGAACTTGGGTCATTCATGTTTGGATATCCTTTATCTTATTAGTGCAACATTGTAATTCATGCTTATCCTTACATATTAGATTCTCATTTTACATTAACCTTATCCATTACCACCTAGTTTTCAAACTCATCTCTACCTCGTCATCCTTTGTTTGCTCTCAATTTGAGGGAGGATACCTCCTCACATAAAATTGGGGCATTAGACCCATCATAGTTTTTGTCTCACATTAGGTTATCATAAATTGCTCAATAAAAATGGGAAAATGTAGACACTACAAATTTACACCATTATATTATAAATAAATGTGTCTTACCCCTTCCCCATCCTTTTTTATGCTAGTTAATGTATTTTTATCATTTACGATCTTATGTTATGTACTTAGTCTTACTAATTTATTTTTAATTGAGTAACTAGTTAACCATCCCTAAATCTAGTAAAATCTCCTTAAGTTTATTAGAGGTCAGTTGTTTTAACCTCTTAACAACTTCTCCCTAACTAAACCTCATTAAAAACAAATCTAGACTAAGATTAATCCCATGGATTGGAGTTGTTTAAAAAATAGGGTAAACTTGGGATGGATTAACACTGATCTCAATAATCATTGTCAATCCTATTAGGATCAATGTTGATTTATACTCAAACCATTCTTGAGCTAAACGATATAGAATGTGAACACTGTAACATTGGAGAAATTTCGCTAGAGTACTATGGAAGGTCACCCTTGTCTCAGCCTATCATCACTTAATCAAAGGTTAAGCACATCCCTATTAATGAGATAATTCTCTATAGCATAGGAAGCATTTTTTAGACATAAGTATGTTGTCTATTTGAGTACATTTTGATTTATGTGTGGTTTTTTTAATAATCTATTTATTATCTTTAATATATTTATATAATCAATAACTAGTCCCTATGACCTTTATAATCTCTTAAATCTAGCTGTAGGCCACATTCTAAACTTTATGTATCTACTATTAGGATTGATGATGATTTCTTGTATGACTGACATCAATTACATAATTGATATTGATTCTAAGATAATCAAGATTGATCGTTGTGTTTTTATTTATATCTACAATTAGAGGCTAGTGTAGCAGTCCTAAGTGATTCCAATTTGTTGTTTCTAAGTCTTAAAATTATGAATTGATGTCTCTAAATGACATTTCTAGGTGTTATACATGATGTGGTTTCAATCCATGACTTACCCATAGTCCTTCACCCATTATTCATTGATTAGAGTGACATCTCCTTTGAGTTAGGACTTTGTGCGATCATCTTTGCCCTAATTCTAGAAGTAATCACTGAACAACTAGAAGTAATACAAGAATAAAAATATTTAGTTATAGCATATTGGAATGAACACTTTGATAACATCTCTTTAGTAGATTAATCTATTTCATTTTAGTATCATATCTTATCACATGCTTTATTTGAATTCTATCTTTACATTATCTACTTGATTACATAAAATAGTGGGATATCATCCTTTCAAGGAAGTGTACCACTTCCTAGGACTGGTCTCATACTAGGAAGCCCACTCATCTATCTTATTAATATAATCTTGTCTAAGTTGTATTTTATGTGTAGGTAGTCCTTCCTAGCCAAATAGGAGTTCCCACTTTGCTGAACCAATGGTGTGTAACCTCCATCATAGGTATTCTTTTTTAAAACCCCATATCATTTTTATTTTTGGTAAGTTAATTTTATTAACAAAAGAAAACCAAAAATATACTAAAATAGATGGAATGAGTGAAATAAATGATATGGTAAATCATAAAACCATCTCAGATCATACATTTTTGAAATTCCAAGAATTTTTTTATCAATGTATTATTGGATACATAGTCCAAAAATGTTATGTGAAAGGCTCTCAAATGTTGTTCAGACTCACCTTTTTCATCATAAAATGTAAGCTTAGGTGCCACAAAACTAGTTAATAAATAATGGGCTGAGATATGCATATATAATGGAGTATGTAGGAAAGTCTTTGTGTTAATTGTCTAATTAGGTTTTGAAGCATCTTATTCAAAGTTAAACACCTTAGTTTGTAGTTCTAAAAAAATATATGTAAGGCATTGTGCACCAAGAATAAAATGTGTGGTAACCAAAGGTGGTGAAAAAGTGATTGAGTGGATATTGGCATATTTATTTTCTAAAGTCCTTGGGTGGCCCCCATAATATATGTTGGTATAAAAGTTATATCTAGTGATGTAGAGAGGACAAGAACTCATAGTAGTAGAAGTTATAGATGTATTAACCATTGATGAGAGTTTTAAATATAAAAAAATCATAATGAGGTAGCCTTTAATTTTTTAGGATATTAATGGAGGTGAACTTCATTTTAGGGCATGAGTTGTAGGTATGCGGTCTTAACAACCAGTTGATAGAATAATAGGTAGGACATGCATGTTGTTAACAAGGTTTTTAGATGGAGGGGCATTCTCTTAAAAATGAAGTGAAAATATATAGGATTTGGATGGATGGTTGGTTTCTAATCTAGAGTAGGTAGGTACCAAAAATAAACCCAAAAAAGAAATAAGGTTAAGGCAGAAAATAAGGTTATGTGGTCTTGATGAATCACTTCCTTGGCTAGTTTTTAAGGGGACAAGTGCTTTCAAAACCTATGCCTATTGATAAAATTTGTTGCACACATAAATTAAGACATGTTTAATAATTCTAAGTGTATACTAATATCTAAAAATCATAGGCCTCAATCAAAGGTTTATCTTTTTAGATCAATTATTACACACCCTCAACCTCAATGTGATTAGAGTAGAAGAAGCTTGATAATGGTTGATAGTAGATGGGACTTTTCTCCCCAAGTATCAAGAATATGAGACCCTATTTATTTAAATTTTGACAAATCTAAAATTATCTAAAGTAAAATACACTATTGGTAAGATTTATTTTGATCAACTCATTGAGGAGGCCATGGATAATTTCAAGTAAAGTCTGCTGGGGATGCCATTAGAGGACATAGAGGTTGAGTTAAGATTTTCTAGAATTAAGGTTACTAAAGTTGAGATATTCAAGATTAACTTTTAGGCAATCAAAACCAAACATGAAAAACTCTTGGGCTAAGTCATTAGAGTACACATACTACCTCTATTGAACTTAAACATCATGTTGTTGCTAAATGATGTCTAAATTCAATAGAGGTGGTCTATGTACTATGATGACTTAGACTAGGATTTTTTCATGTTCTATTTTGGTCACCTATAAGTTGACATTGAAGATCTCAACTTCTGTTACCTTTCTAGTGAAGCTTAACTTAGCCTCTATGTCCTCTAATGGCATCCCCTGTAGACTTTGCTTGAAATTATTTGTGGCCTTCTGAATGAGTTGATCAAAATTGATCTTACCAATCAACTTTAATATAATGTATTTTACCTTAAATAATTTTAAATCATTCAAATTTTGAAGAGATAGGGTCTCATGTTCTTGATACTCAGGGAGTAAAGCCCCAATAATGTCAACCGTTATCAAGGTTTCTCCATTATGATGACCACCAAGTTGAGGGAATTAGATGCCTCTAGTGGTGTCATGAGATCTAAATGGATATAAGCCTTATTTCCTATATAAATAATTAACATTTTCAATTTATTGCCATTAGCCTTCAAAAAAATTAATAATTCATGAGTCTTAGTAACATGTGGGGTTAATTCAACCTACATGAATTCCAAAGCTTCCAAATAATTGTAACATTTTGATGTTACTTCTTGCACCTTAAGCTTAATGTCAATTGGTATGTGCATAGTTCTTTGTTATTCCTTCAATTATTCTAGCTTAGCCTCCAATTCTTGTCTAACCATCTCTATACCCTCATGGATTTCCACCATGGCATCCTTTTATGCGTCAATCAGAGATCTAAAGTCTTTAGCATAGGGGGATTTCCCCAACTGCCTAATATAACTCTTTATGAAGGATAAAACCTTTTGTCTCTCTTAAAAAATCAACTCCCTACCTACATCATCTTATAGCTTCCTCTTATTCACCCTCTGGTTTTAATCGTATGGTTTGTCAAAAAGAGTTATGATAGAGGTGAGCTCAGTTATTTTAAATCTGGGCAATTGAGAGCTCTGGGACCTTAGTCCATGACCTAGGGAGGACTTGTCAGTTGATTCACATCTATCTCATTTGAGGTTGTGACTACAACCTCTTCTTCAAAATCCTTGTCTATATGTTACTTTTTGGATAATTTAACAATGGTTTCAGGTGAGGAAGACTATAATATCTTAGACTAATCTAATCCTCCAATGTGGGGGAGTGGATGGACTATGACTATTTATAGCTTTTCCCTTTTGATTTTGCCTAAACTAGTGACAGTTGTCTCTTATGATGGAGTGGCTGATGGCATGGGGAGAATGATTTGGGTGGATTATATATGGAGCTATGGGGTGGTCATGGCTATTTTCACCTTCTTAGATTCCCTTTCCCTTTTTAATGATCTAATAGTGGTAGTGTTAAAAGGAATATTAGAGGTAGCCATGATGGAGGTGGATGGCATGGGTGTGGAGAATGGATCAATGGTGGTGGGTGAAGAAATAGTAAAAACATCCTTCTCAAACATTGGAGTGAGTAAGGGATAATTCAAGAAATTGGTAGTGGTGAATGGATCATCAGAGGTAGAAGTGGTAACTTCCACCTTTGGATTTCTCAAAATATATGATATAGACACAACACCAAAAAAGGGAACAAAAGAAAAAAACAAAGAAGTGGTCTCAAGAACTTGGGTACCTATGGTGTTATCCAAAACTAATGTTTTCCCTTTATCATCTTCAAGGCTCAAATCCTTATCTACTTCTATTTCTGCTTCCTCATTAAAATCTTCTCCTTCTCCCTCTAAGTCAATTGTTTGCTCCTCTCCTAGTTGTTCAGACATTGTAAGAAGGCTTCAAGATTATTCAATTATAGGACTGTATATGGGAGTCTTAGACTTCCTCTTGTATAAAATGATAGTCTTTGGTTGTGATGAGGAGCCTTTTTGGACTAAGGCAATTAATTCATCAATTACTACCCTTGAAGATGTATAATCTTGTGTCTGGGAAGTAGTTATAGGCACTTGAATTGTAGTAACAACTGGCTATTCTTGTACTTTCTCTTCCTCATCAGAGGAATCCAAATTGATGGGGTCTCCTTAAGATCCCTTGGGGTTAGGTTCACTCAGCCTAGGTTCCTTCTTAATAGCCTTCATCTTAAAAGGGAGTCCCTATGATGGATCCCCTTGCTCCTTTTATTGCTCTACTATCTGGACCTTTTAGAAGTCTGAATGTGTCCACCCTGCATATAATGGTATTATGCCATCTAACTCCTTCATAGATATTGAAGGTTCCTATTGGATCACCCTTAAGTGATCCTCCTTTAAAACAATGACTTTATCTCTTTCCAAGACTTCCTCATCATTTTATGCATTCATAAACAAAAAGTCATAAGGATAATGCTCATGATTATAGGGGATACTAAGGCCCTAGATATGCTTTTGGATGATGCCATGTGGATCCCATTATCTATGTGGGACTGTGGGAAAATGGTAGTTCTTCCTCTTTCCACCTATATCTTTGAAGTGTTTTCTCATTTTATATACCATTCTACCACTGACCATATTGTGGCCAAATAATGTGCTTTTATTTACGTTGGTTAGGTCATCCTCTATGCTCTGCCATAGTTGGAAATAAATTTCTTGCTTAGCCAATTTCTTAGGTATGTACTTTGGGAGGTATAGGGGATGAACCTTGTTTCCCCAAAACCATGATGATAGTGTAATCTGGATAAAGAATAAAATCCCCTCTTGTAGACAACATCTTCACAATGTTAGTTCTAACCCTAGGCATTGGAGAACCATGTATAGCTTTCCAAACTTGAGAATAAATATCCTCCACAATCCTCACCATATTTTGAGTGTAGGCATAAATATACATAAACTAAAAAGGATAACAGATTCTATTTTTGATATAATGGATGGCTAGGCTCCATAGTTTACCAAGGACTTTGTAGATTGTTCCCATAACAACATCCAAAAGATACGAAATCATATAAAAGTGACCTACAAGAGTGGGCCAATTTTATTAGTGAATGATCTACTCTCTCAAATGGAAACTGATAATTTCATCCAACATGAATGTGGCATCACTGGTTAACATCATGTACAATAATGGTACTTAGTCTAAATTGAGGAAGTATATACTAGGCATGCCATAGAGTCTATTGAGCAGTGCCATGGCTATCTGCACCCCCATCCTAAACTTTTTAATAGGAGTGGGACCCTTAGGATTCTTACCTTTGAATGTAATTGTCTCATTTAGAAGAATCCATGCAGACAACACCTTATCCATCATATTCTCTTGATTCCAATAAACTAATCTATACATGTCAAAATAAGCGTCTAGTATAGGTAATGACAAGTACCTTTTAAAATCCACTCCCATGATGAATGCTAAAACCATCAGGTTACCAATATGATGCAAGAAATTATCTTATGTGACTTTTCCTATAAATAACAAGTCACGAAGGAGGTTGATGCATGGCATCACCTTGGGCTTGGAAATAATAAAATGCAATCCTTATATTTTGATGGCCAACAATCCTTGATGAATAATCATTTTGAGGGAGATATGTTTCCATCCAGTGAAAATATGTCATTAGAGTCAATTGCATCCCATAATTTTAAATAATTTACATACCTATTATCACAAATGGAGACATCAAATACTATGTCCATAAATTCTATTGAATCCTTAATCAAGTAAGGTGATGGTGGAACTATTCCCCTGAATGATTTAGATGAATATGCCATTGTTATTTACATGAAATTAGAGGTGCTTATAGTATTTTCTACATGCTTTGTGTGCTCTATTAACAATTCTTACTTCTGTTAGTTGTTGATATTACTCACAGTATTATCACAGGTAGCTAGGGATTTTATAGTGTAAGATAATAATTGAGCTCGAGTACAAATTTGTTTGTAAGTAATGAAGGCTTCAATGGTTGCACATTGCGTATATAGATTTTACATTGAGTTCTAATTCATGTGATATAAATGCCCAATGTTCATCTATTTTGTATCTTTTGCATAGTTCAAATATTTATTATTTCTAGTTGGTAGGTAGTTTTAACAAATATATAGGATGTATTTTGGCTTTATTTAGCTAAGTATAATAAGATTTTGGACATTTAAGAGTTTGGTATTTGGGCTTTGTGTTGGGACCGATATTTATAAAAGATTCAAACAAAAAATGTGAAGACTTAATTCCCATTAGATAGAATGTTTAGACAAAAAGGTTGAAGCATATATAAATCTTTATGATCTATCAGACAAAAAGTCTAATGCAAAAATCTTGAAGACCCAAAAGTCCACTAGATAAAATGTTCAAACAAAAAGTCTGAAGACCTAATCCATTTAGAATAAAAGTCCCAAAGATCTAATTTAGAAAATGCTAAAGAAATAAATTTTGTATAAATTCTTGGATAAAAAACCTAAAAAAAAGACAAAAACCAAACCTATTGGACAAAATATCTAAATAAAATGCTCGATGAGTAAGTCTCTACATAAACTAAGTCTAAAAAACCTGCATAGTTTAAAAAGTCCTAAAAATGTATTAATAGAGTTACTCTATAAAATGTGTAATACCATGCTTAATTTATAAATTATTCTATGTATGAAGATTAAGAATAGATCTGCTCAATAATTTACAAAAACATATAGAAGAAAGGCTCAACCAACAAGGCCAAAATCTAAAAAAGTGGGTCCCCATCTCTTGTTAAAAAAAGGGGGATGTCAGGTACAACAAATGGTGAATTACAAGGGGAATAATCCTCAGTAATTGAGAACCCATAACTTTAGTTAGTAATCTCAAATCAAACATGAACTGTGCCATATAAGAATACTAAAAATTTTAATATGAAAGAGAATCCTAATAGATTCACACAACATACTTTTCTTCTTATCCTTAGATCTATGTGTTTTGAAGGTGAAGTTCATTTAACACTTGTTACGATGAGTTTTATAAAGGTTTGATGAAGCTATAGTTTCATTTTGGTTTCTATTAAATCTCATAAAATAAGGGAATCTCATGTAATGCTCTACTGGCAACCAACCATCTATAGCCTTGATAGAGATACTTTGGGCTCCCTCTCTTCCTTTTCCTTCATTTTCTTGAGGTACATAGACCTTATTTCATCATGTGATCCTTTTTTATTTTCTTTAGATATTATTTTGGTTTAATTTCTCTTTTAAAATCATTTTTTCTTTTCTTATTTTCTTTCTCTTTTATTTGAATGGAAGAGGAGAGCTGGAACCCTAGTGAGCTGGTATGGTTATAAAACAAATCATTACCAGAACATCCCTACTAGTTACATCTATACTAAGAATTATCACTTCCAAAAAGTATTTAATGTAATAAGTGTGCTTTATTTAATGGAATAATAAAAATTTATAAATTCATATGAATTACTTGAGAATAACTTCCACATACCTGGTAAAAGTATTTAATTATGACACAATCCAAAATGGTTCATGCTTACATATCTACCTCTTGCAAACTCGTAAACATAGAAATATAACCAATTTGTGAATAGGTCCCAAGTTGTAACTCTTCCTTAACTTTCCCCTTTTTATATAAGTATATTTAATCATAATACATGGGCTCAACTAGTTTGAAGTTTAGATTGGTTGCATTAGAACAAAAATAATTCAGATTGTCATAGGAAACAATAAAACAACTAATCTAGAAAGCATTACAACTAATCTAAGAAAGCAATAAACCTAATCTAAGAAAGTAGGAAATTTAATATAAGAAATTAATAAAACTATCCTAATCCTAACTTTACCATGCCCTTTCATCACTTGGTGGTACCCTCACATGGTACAACCATGAAGTAGTACTTCAGGAACTATCTATTGACTGGATAGGTAAGTTCATTACCTTATAGGTCCTTTAGATGGAATGTATTATTGCCCAAGATATTTTAAATATGATATGGTCCAACCCATAGAGGGTTGAATTTCTCATGCTATCCTTTCTTTTCATGGGCTTTATCCCAAAAAAGCACTATATCTGAGATCCTGAATGCTTTGACATTGGCTCTCTTATCAAACCATCTCTTGACTATGTCCTAGTGTTTACTAAAGGTATGTAAGGCTTTAGTCCTTGAATATTCCATTTCTAATATGTCCAGTTGTCAAGACTCTAATTTATCATATGGTTCCATGTAATCCTACATAAACTGATAAGTTGGTAGTTTTAACATGATTGGGAATACTAGTCTGTATCCATAGACCAACAGATAAGATGAATATTTAAGGGCTTTCTTGTATCTTGTTCAATCTACCCAAAGATAAAAATTCAATAGATTGTGCCAATCCTTGGGTTTATCCTTAGCTAATTTCTTAATTGAACCTATCAGGTATTTATTTATTAATTCTACTAGTCCATTTCCCTAGGGTTAATGGTTAGAAGATGACCTGATAGTGATTTGGTTGTCATGTTACCACTCAGTAAATTTAGTAGATATGAAATTTGGTCCATTATCAAAAACTAGAGAAATAGGGGCACCAAATATAGTTGTGATGTGTTCCTCCAAGAAGTGAAACACATCTTATGCTCTTCAATTCTTTGTGGTTATCACCTCAGTCCATCTAGTATAATAGTCTATAGTAGTGAGTAAAAATTTATGGCCTACTAAGGAATTTGGGTTAATGACACCAATAAAGTCTAAACCACATTAAGCAAATGGCCTTCCATAAACAATAGGTTATAAGGACAATGTTGCATGTACTTCCCTCTTAGCTAAGGATTAGCATTCATAACATGTTCTTACATGATCATGAGCATCCTTAAAAATTGCTAGCTAGTAATAGCCCATTCTTAAGATCTTGTGGGTCATGGTATTACTAGATGGATGACCACTACCTATCTTCTAATGAAAGTTTTTGAGAATATCCTTAGCTTCCTTTATAGATGCACACCTAAGATAGATGTATTCATAGTTTCTTCTATAAAGGACTCATTTCTTGATCATATAATAAACATCTTTGATCTTTAAAGCTCTCCTACGATCTTTGTTGAGTTATAAAAAATAAGTACATGCAAGAAAGTATTGTATTATGTTAGTATACCATTATCAATTAGATACTTGAACTTCACATACCTCTTCAATAGTAATACATGGATCAAGTTTGATCATGAGTTGAATGATGGCTTGACCTTGAATAATATTTGTAGGCTTGATTTATATGTTGAAATCCTAAAGCTTTTCCATCCACTTGCCTCTGCATTCTCCTAGTTCATTTTGTGATAAGGTGAGCTTGACAGCAGTATCAAGCATGATGGTAATAGTATTTTTCCTCAAGATATAGTGTCAAAATTTATTCACTATTTTGATAAGATTAAAGATTTATTTATCAATCATGGAGTACTTGAGTTCTACATATTTTAGATTTGTGCTCATAAATGCAATTATATGCTTAGTCTCATCTTTCTTCTATGTTATAATAATAACAATTATATGTTTTGAAGTGAATGAGTATAAGTAGAAATCGTTTATAAGATCTAGACTAATTAGTAATGGGGCTTGAGATATTTCATCTTTAATGTATTAAAAATATTTTTGAGCCTCAATTATCCATTTTATTTTGGCATTACACTTGATCATTGAATTCAAGGGTATAATAATCTTTACAAACCTTGAAATAAACTTCCTTATGAAGTTGATGTTCCCAAAGAATGACTTAAGCTCCTTCTTGCTATTTGGTGGTGCAATTTTAAAAATCCCCTAAATTATGTATGGATCAATAATGATCCCATATTTAGTGATGATATGTCCTAAGATTTTTCCTTTAGTTATTCCAAATATGCTCTTCTTAGGGTTTATTGAGATACCAAACCTTATGCACCTCTCAAAGATTGACTAGAGGTAGCCTACATGGTAGTTCCTATTCTTTGAAAAGATAGTATGATCATCCATATAGATGATTATGAATTTTCCTATTAATACTTTGAAATCATGATACATATATCTATGAAAGGTGGTTCCCATATTTATTAGGCCAAACAACATCCTCTTATACACATAAATTCCCCAATTCATAGTAAACACAGTCTTCATCCTATCCTCTGATTGTACCAGTACTTGATTATAGCCTTAAAATCCATCCAAGAAAGACATCATTTTATAACCACTTAATATTTGTATCAACTCATATAAATAAGGTAGGGGATAGTTGTCCTTTTTAGAAGATTTGTTCAAATTTCTAAAATCAACAACAAATCTGATCTCACCATTCTTCTTTTTCACTGGGACTAAATTGGCCACCCAGGTAGAATGTCTAAATGGGAAGATGATTCTGGCACTTAGTAACTTATCCACTTCTCTTTTAATGAGAGGATATAGAATATGATTGATTGGTCTCTACCTCTATCTAAATGACTTATTGTCTAGTTTCAGAGAAAACATATGAGTGATGACCTGAGGGTCATAAACCTTCAAATCTTCATAAGTCTAAGCAATCAAATATCTACATCAAGTGATTAAATATTTCACTCATTGTATTTTCTCTAAGGTACAACTGAGGCTAATGTTAACAAATCATGGGTTATGTTCATCTCCTAGTTTTCCCTTTTGAAGTCAGATTCATTGACCTTGGGCCAGTTAATCTACTAAACTTGAGGATCTATGTCAAATGGTCTTTCTAAAGAGACCAACCTAGTTGGAATATTATTTTATTTGAGATGGAGAATACCTTCCTTGTTTAATTCTTCTTAACATAGAATATTAACTTCCTTATCATCAATGATTTGGGACTCAAATTCCCCTAAATTAGGTAAAAACTAAATAATCTATTGGTCATCATCAAAGACTTGGAAATTTTATATATTATTAGCAATAGAGGGATAAGGCAATAGTTCAATAGATAATCTCTTTATCTTAGATTCTTGGAGAGGCTCCAAACTAGTAGTAGCAACAGTAGTTAGTGAATATGTAGCTTAATTTTGCTTTTTGGTAATGTCTATTATGTTGAAAGCTTCAAAGCTCTCAATTAGGTCCCATGATTTATGTTTTTACCTTATCGAGTAAGATAGCTTGCAATGATATGTATTTTGGACCTTGTTGACCACTAGCTTAGAATCACCAAACACTAGCACCAACTTCACTTTGTTTTTAATGTAAATTACAATCCTAAAATTAAAGATTCATACTTAGCCCTACTGTTAGTGCATGGGAATTTTAATCTATATGCTACCAAGAATTTATTTCCCTATGGATCAATCATTTTGATACCTACACCTGATCCTTGCTTGGATTTGGCACCATCAAAGTATAAAGTTTATAGCTGATTAGGACCTTTAGACTCTTACTTTTGTATTTGATTTTGCATAGTGAAAGTGTAAATACCAAGGCTATGAGATTCATACTTTATCTCTTCATTCTTGAAATTATATTCTATGATAGAATAATTCATCTTTGGTTCTTTGTCGATCCAGATTTGATTTGCAATACCTTTTCATGATAACTAGATGTGAGAGAATTCCATAGAAATATATTCATTGAGCATTTTGGACTAGTCCCTACTCAATTTTTCATTCATATCCTTGAGGTATGTATACTATGAGGATATCAATGGTCATCTGGACTCATGGTTCAAATGCTACTTGAATACATACATTCATTAATTCTCCAACTACTGGTACCCCTATTTTATTTAGTTGTGAAACTATTATCTTTGAAGGGCTTGGAGTTAGACCAAGATTTTGACATATATAAGTAGACATAATAGTTTTGGAGGCTCTAAAATAAACTAAATAGTTATCAATATTCTTACCAAATACTTTTATAGTCAACAAAAAAAGGTGGAACTTTTGGATTGCTTTTATAAATGACATTGGTGTTATCAACTTTTGCTTTATCTATAGATGTTTTAGTTCTTTCCATAAGCATTTTCTGTATAATATACTTCTGTAGGAGCTCCTTCTATTCAATGATCTGAGCTAACTCATGAAGAGTTATATTTGCTTTGATCTTCTTCTTGTCTTCAACAATGGTGTATCCTCCTTTGCTTTATTTCTACTTATTCTGAGGCTGATCATTCCTTCTTGGGGGAGGTAGATTGTTGTTATCTTTAGGATTGGGTGGAATCATTATGATATTTGGAGGAATATACATTATGAATGGTTACTTATTCCTTATATTGTAACCACCTCTTTGGAACTATTGGAAAGTGTGAATCTGGTCAATGTTGTCTTCTAGTATGTTATCATCTTTGCTTGGAAAAGGAAATTCATGAGTCTCAAAGAACATGGTAGTGATTGAAGATACAAGATCCTAGTGGGATTCTAGTGGATTATGCGGTTGGTCTTGACTTTTTACTTCTCTTTGAAAAATATCAAAAAATTCAACACAATCAGGCTCACCATGCTAAAAAGTATTATGAATTATGCACCAATTAGGTAGGGCTATTTATATCATGTTGATCTCTGAAAGTTTCCAAGCTTCTCTATGTTGTTCATGGGCATATTTAATGTTCTATTGTAGATTTTATAATCTAGTGTTTTGATTACTACTTGGGGCATTAGCATTACCCATCTTTCTTTGCATGTCTAAAAAATCACTGCTTAGCTTTTGAACCATATTTTGAATAGAATCTAGCTCTACCTTTATAGATTTAGTGCCTTGTAGAAAAATAATAGAAGACATGGTCAATTATTGATTCTATTGGTAACCATTTCCTTGTGTATGATTGTTTAGGATGTTTTAATTCAATTGTGTTGCTTTTGTCAGAGGAGGTAGCGTGTATAGCTGGTTTTGATTGAATGTAAGAATGTTCTACTTCATGTGTGGTATTGGATTTAACATTGGGAAGCCATTGTTAATGTTGAGTGTGCCAAGCATCTTGGGATTTAGTTTCCTATCAATGTTGATGGCCTTTTCATATGCCAATGCTATGTTTTTGGTAGCAGCTTCTCTTCTTAAGAACACAATAGTAATTGGGTCTAGAGCATTCTTATACATCTATAGTGCTAATTATATGTCTAGCTTATACCTTTGGCTTAACCACATGTATATATTTTGAAACCTTGCATTAAAATATTGGATTGGTCCATTAAGATCTCTCTTCATGCTGGTGAAGTGATGATAAATCAAACTAAGACTGACGACCTATCCAAATTGTGCAAGAAAATCTGCTTGGCATGCATCCCAAGAAGTGATGTAATTTTCTGTTAGATTCAAATACTAATCATAAGCTACATCCATTAGTGTAAAAAGGAATAATTTGCATGTAACATCCTCATTAATAACATTCATTAATATCAAATCATCTTTAAAATATTTAATATTTTCCTCTATTGTCCTTGATCCTAAAGAAAAAAGGATGGTAGGTACTTTTCAAGATTCCTAGATAAATCATGCACATTTATTGGGATGAAAATAGTAGATCCAACTAACCAAGGTGATTGAGCCATTGGATGGTTAATAGATAAAGGGTTCCTTATTTAAGAGGGGGTCTTAGGTCTGTTAGGGATAGTTGGTACAACTCTAGGTCTTCTTTGATTTGTTAAGGGTGAGACTAAAAGACTAGCCTAGGAATTAGATTTGGTCACTCTCTTGGGTGACTCCAGTGCAACTCTATGTAAAAACTAACCTATTTTATCATAGGTACTCTCACCCTCTTTCTAGCATTAGAAATAGTATGTTGATGAGATTTTTAACCACACTAATCTCATAATTAGGTAGCCTCCAATATTTTAGGATCTCAATGGAGGTGAACTCGACTCTAGGGCATGAGTTACAAGTATGTAGTCTTAACAACCAGTTGATGGAATAGTAGATAGGGCATACAAGTTGTTAAAAATGCTTTTATATGGAGGGGTGGTCTATAAAAATAGAAGTGAAAATATATAGGAGTTGGATGGATGGTTGGTTTCTAATCTAGAGTTGGTAGGTCTCAAAAATAAACCCCAAAAGGAGGGAAGGGTAAGGAAAAAATAAGGTTATGTGGTCTTCAAGAATCACTTCCTTGGTTGGTTTCTAAGTGGACAAGTGATTTTAAAACTGATGCATGTGGCTAGCATCTATTGCACACACATAGTTAGACATGGTTAATAAGTATAAGGTGATATTGATATAGGAAACTTAAAGTCCTTAAGTAAAGGTTACTCCTTTCAGAGTAGCCATTGTACACCCTTAATTAGGAAGTTATGGCTCGATCTTAGTGAGGTATCTAAAGAAGTTATTTCACACTCATAAAAAACTATATAAAATTAAATCAATTCTACACACTCAAAATTATGAATCAATAAACTTAATTGTCAATAATCAATGAAATTCACCAATCCTTCAATAGTCGTTGCACATCTAAGACTAGTATATCGATCAAGATAATCAAGAACCCATTCATAAATTTTTTACACTAAGGATTATTGAATCATACAAACAAAGAAATAAAATCTAACTACACAAATAATGGAAATAAAATACATAAAAACATGAGAGGACAATCAAAATTTCTTTGCTCCTGTATATTGAAAATTCTCTGACAAATCCAAAATTAGATTATAATTGTTTAAATAGACTTGGGGAAGGGGTCTCTTCATCTTCCAAGTTCATGTAAAATTCATTACATGTTATATTTATAACTTGAATTCTAATAGTGGTAAAAATTGTATAGAGTTTACTTACAGTTGTTAAACAGTCTAAGTTAGGCTTTACAAAAACCATGCAATGTGTGCATGTTTAGAAAGATAAATAGGAAACTTTATAATAATGGTTAAAAATCATAAGAAAACTAAAAAAATATATAAAATATTACACCATTACTATTGACATTGTGTATTTCACCCTCTGAAAGGATACTCATCTCCTTTCCTCCACGTGACACAATGGAAACATTCCTCTTGTTATGGGTGGCAAACTTGAGGGATGGATCTCTAGATTAGGGGCTAACTCCCCTTGATGCACCTTGAGGCTATATATTTCCTACTGCTAACAATGATGGGGGTGAAAAGATAGAGAGAAACTAAAAAAATAGAACCTAACTAATGTGGTGATGCACCAAACTGGTTTGCCTACTCAGCTTTTTACTTACATTTTACACCAAAGAGAAGACAACAAACACTTCATTCAAATGAGAAGCTAACTACATCAGTGTTTCAACAAGGGATCTTGTGAAGGTATAGGGAGGAAGAAACTACCAAAGGTATTCAAAATACACTTTGGAGAGTCTATTCATATGCACCTATGCTTTGAGGTGGACACTTCTTGTTGACTTAAAGAAAAAGATTCACAATGCACTAGACATGATGGTATAAACCTATGAAAGCATTAATGAAAATGACTAAACATAAGATGATACCATAGACATATACAAAAGTGAAAGCTCAAATGGAGGTAAAAGGCTTATTTTTATTCAATGTAAATTTCTTCAAGGATTCACCATATAATGCTGAGAGATTTTTTCAAATGAGAAGTTACAATTATATAGAGGACTAGAAAAATAGGTCATTAACTAATTAAGGGAAAGAATCCCATGTTGCATTAATCATTCCTATGTATACCACCAGCCCATGATGCTACCATCTCTCTTAAATGCATATGTGAAAGCCATGTTGTAGGTGCTTAAGTCATTGCCCTTGCTGTTTGGGCCTGTAAGAGCATGGGTTACTTCACCTAGCAATCGACAAGGCCATCTCAAAGATATGTTGACCAAGCCATGATCTCTTAAATACTAATCATAATTGGATATTCATTAATGGTAAAGTAGGAAACATAGGCCACTCCTCTTCAATGCTCACAACCAATATCTTTATTGGTTTTTGGTGGAGACTATTTCACCTAAGTGTATTTACTTCTCTTACTGATGACTCCTGTGCCACCTATCATGGTCTGGTTTACCCCTGAGTCTATGATTTTAATCTCTATGCCACCTAGAGAATTTTGAGATTTTTTCCTATGCACACGTGGCCATGTCTTGGGTTACCCATTCTTCTTTTTCCTACCTTGCAATTTTTCCCCTTTTCTTGGTAATTCAGGCTCTCAGTGTTTATGAATTTCCTCCTGGGATACTTTCCTTGCCAGGTCATTGAGTCATTCCTTGAGTTCTTGGGCCTTTGAATTTATTCAAAAAAAATGTTTGAAGGTATTCTTTCAAAAAAATAATCCAAATTAATTATTTCCTTTCTGAGTTTGCACTTTTGGACCTTTCTTTGATGGGCTTTCTTTCCTTCATTCCTTTAGACAAAAAGTCTAAAGGAATTCTTTCAGACATTTTATCTAAAATAATTATTCTTTGACTAATTCCCAATGGCTAGCCCACCACCTTGAGTTTGACATTCATGGGCCTGCCACCTACATTTGAATCTCAATAGCTAGCTTATCACCTTTAATTTGACGTTTGCAGGCCTGTCACCCCTTTGGGACAATTTCTTTAGCTTTTTTTCAAATGAACCTTTCTCAAAGGGAAAGTAACCCTTTGGAAAAATAAAAAATGTCCCCTTTTCAAAGCCAAGGGCCCTTTGCAAGGTCACCTACCCTTCAGGATTTTGTCTTCTAAATTTTTTTAGACTTTTTGCCACTATTGAATTTCCTCAGACAAAATGTCTGAAGGAATTTCTTCAGACATTTTGTCCAAAATAATTCTTCCTTGAGTCTTCATCCTTGGATTTACTTCAAAAAAATGTTTGAAGGAATTATCCTTTGGCCTGTCAAATGTTTTGAAGGGCAATTCCTTTTCAAGATTTCTACTTTGCCCCTTTACTTTGACCATCTACCCTCTGCAAGGACACCTCAAGCCCAAAGCTACGCTTTGGGCTTTTTTAAAGGTCCATTTTTTTGATTTCCTACCCCTCGTAAGGGCTTATTGGCATCTAAGTTACCTTTTAGAAGAATTGAAAAGGTCCTGCTTACTACCTAAGTGCCCTCTGCAAGGGCACCTACCCTTCATACTTTTTGTAAATGACCCTTTGGCCCTTCAAACTTGGTCTATTTTACCAATAAAAAGCCTTCCAAAGTAACTTACTTGCCTTGTTAAGCATCAAAGATAAAAATGAGTTTCAAGTTGACTCTTACTTTCTAGACCTAAAGCACTTGGGAAGAAAAAGAAGAAAACACTTGGTTTTTCCATGGAAAAAGGCCTAACAAAGAAAAAATCTACACAAGGCAGCTGTGGGATGAATTAGCCAGAACCTAGATCAAAATACCCTTTCAAAGAAAAGGAAAGGGGGGCCCAAATTTTGGTTTATAGGACCAAAAATTGGTCACACATTTGGTGATTCATAGGGGAAACATGATATCTATGCTTGAGAAGACTGGTGGCCTAAAAATCCATTAGGCATGGAGTTAGGTTGTAGCTTGAAAAGTTGACAACAACCTTGTAAAGAGCTATGAATCAATCAAAGATTCACCCCAGATGATAAAGGAAACACACACAAATTCTAAAAAACACTAAAAACATGCATAAAAGCACTTAGGGAAAATGAGGAAAAGATAGGGAAACTATGCACATGGCAAAAGAAAACTAGTGATAATGTTTAAGATATATCCCATTGACTAGGATATGTAGCTCTTCACCATCCAACTTGGAGAGTTGGAAAGCATTATGTTGCTTGAATTGGGTGATGACATATGGGCCACTCCACAAGGCATCAAACTTTGTGTGCCTTCCAAGTTTGGATTGATCTTCATCCTACTTCAAGACAATGTCACCTTCTGAGAAGCTCCTTGGCATAGATCTCTTTTCAAATGCTTCTTTGTTTGCTATTGGTGGTTGGTAATTGCATCCATGGCTTGATCTCTTACTTCTTGAAGCTCCATTAGCTCACAATACCTAACTTTTAGGCTATCACTCTCAACCAATTATAACAGATGGGCAAGATCTAAGGCTAATAACTCAAGTGAAATAGGGATTCCGGCTTCCCTTCTATACACAAGTGTGTATGGTGATTTCCCAATCACCCTCTTTGGATTGATCCTATCTATCCAAAGAGCTATCTTCAACCTGGCATGCCAAGTCCTCTGATTTTCCTCCATTGTCCTTTTAATGATCCTGATCATATTCTTATTTGTGGACTTGACCAACCTATTTTCTTACGGGTAGTAGTTGGAAGAAGTGTTGAGATAGATGCCATACTTTAAAACCCACTTGCTTGTCTTTGTTCCCAAGAAAGATAATACATTATCTAAAATTATTGTGGCTAGAACCCTAAATCTCATCACTATGTCTTCATAGAAGTCTAGGACTGTGCTCTCATTGGTCTCTTTCAAGGCTATGGCTTCTATCCATCTTATGAAATAATCTATAGCAGTCAAAACCCACTTGTGGCTAGCATTAGAGGGAGGGTTGATTAGTCTAATGAAGTCCAACCCCCATTTCATGAATGGTTATTCTCCCTAAATAGGATGAAGAGGCATTACAACCACCCATTGCTTCCCATCAAATAAAGTGAATTTTTGACATTTCCTCACCCAAGCGTGAGTGTCTATAAACAAAATGGGCCAAAAGTATCCAACCTGCATAATCCTTGCAGCTGTGGCCTTGGGAGTAAAGTGGCCACCAGCTAGTCCATCATGGAACTCAGATAGTACACTATCAACTTAGTTTGAGTCAATGCATCTCAAGAGTACCCTTGAAAGGTCCTTTTTGAATAAAACTCCATCAACCAAGACATAAGGAAGGGATTGGATCCTCAAATACCTCCTCCTAGTCCTATCAAGATTTTGTGGACATTCACCATTTTGAATGAAATGAACCATGTCTTGTGCCTAACTCTTTATTATTGTAGGTATTTCTACTTAAAACTCATCATGGAGTACCAAAATCTGCTCCTTCAGCTCTTTGTAGTCTATAGTGAGGTGGTCACACAACCCTCTTCCCCTTACCAGCTTGGTGGTCTTGATCTCTACATCATACTCCATTACTTTGGTGATCCACTGTGCCCTTCTTTCATTCAAGTCTTGGCTCAGAAAGAAGTCTTTTACACTAGGATGCAACACCATGATATGAATCTTGTTATTAGACAACATATGTCTAAATTGCTTTAGACTTCATTTGATTGTAAGCACTTATTTATCAACATACATGTACCTAATATCATAGCCTTCTAAGCCATGTATAAAAAATGTGAGAGGCTATTCTAAATTCTCACCATTCCCTTGAGTGAGCATAGTAGAGATTACCTCTTCATTTCCAAAGGTGTAGAGATTGAAATCCTTGGAGAAGTCTAGACTAGTCAGGGTGGGAGCCTGTGCGATAGCTTACTTGATGCCTTCAAAGTTTTCTCTTCTCCTTGCTGTCCACATGAATGTCTCATCCTTCCTCAGCATGGAAATTAGTTTCTTGAATGGCTTAGAAAATTTACAAATGAATCTCTTAATGATATTTATTTTTATAAATAAAATTTATAAGCCATTCTCGCTCTTAGGCAAGGACAATGCTACGATGGCAAGCACTCTTTCTGGATCAATAGACAAGCCTTCTTTTAAAATGACATGGCCCAGGAGTTTGCCTTTTTAGATAGTAAACATACATTTCTTAGGGTTGAGAGAGATGTTGAACTCTCTACACCTCTCAAATATTTGCCTCAGGTGCTTCAGATGTTCACTTGCCTCTTTGGAGAAGACTATCACATCATCAAGGTAAACTAAATAATGTCATTTATCAAACCTTGTAAATCCATATCTATATCATGTTGGAAGATATCTTCAGCATTTGACAGTCCAAATAGCATCTTCTTGTAGGTGAAAGTTCCCCACTTAGTGGCTATCTTGTATTGGTCACAATCTTGCACCAAAATTTGATTATATCTAGAGTATCCATCTAGGAGGGAGAATATTTAATTGCCTATCACCATCTAAATAATCTACTCCATACTTGGGAGGGGATAGTGATTTATTAATGAGACTCTATTTAGGTCTCTAAAATGAACACACAATCTGATCTCTCTATTCTTTTTCTTAACGGGGACCGAATTGGCTATCCAAGAAGAGTGTTTGATAGGGAAGATGATCCTGGAATCGATAAGTTTGGTGAGTTCCTTCCTCATGAGAGGCTCAATATTTGGATTGATTGGCCTTTGATTTTTCTTGATGGGTTTGGCACCTTCTTCCAGATCAATCGTGTGCTAGACCAAACTTGGGACAAACCCCTTCAAGTCACCATACTCTCAAGCAAAGACATCGACAAACTCTTGGCATAACATAATGAAAGCATGTTTTTATTCATTAGTACATACCTTCCCAAGGGTGAGAAGATTATCTTTGTAGATCTCCACCCTTTCATAATTTTCTTCCTTGGTTGACATGCTTTCTTTGTCCTTCTTGAGTTGGTCATCTTCATTAAAAATGCTCTCAAGAATTACCAAACCTTTAGGAAGTCTATCGGTCTTTAGTTGAACAATATACCCATCATACTACTATTACAATTTGGATTTATTCCTAGAATTGAACTTAGTTTCCTCTTGTAAGAAAAAATCTATTTGGTGGTCACTATCAAACACCTACCAATTGGTGACATTGTTTGGTATGGAGGGCCTCACTATCACCTTTAAATGGTGTTGATTCTTGCCTTGTCTCACCGCCTTTAGGATATCAAATTGAGCACCAAATATTGCTAGTCTATTTGCATGATTTTTCTCCTCTCTTAAGATGGAATTGATGTTGAAATTAGTGAATCTCTCCATTAGGTCCCACACCCTGTGCTTATAATACTTGAGCAGGGAGTTCTTGGTCAAGTTTGGACTGCTCACCTAGTTCACAATCAGCTCACTATCTCCAAACACTTGTAGTTCTTTGATTCCTCTTTTCCTTGCCCATTCTAGACCATGAACAAGAGCTTCATACTCCTCTATGTTTTAAGTGTAGCATAAATAGAACCTAAAAGTTGAGAAGTATTTCTCTTTTGAAGGTGAAACTAGCATTGTTCCACCACCAGCTCCCAACTTGCTTCTAGTTCTGTCAAAGAATAGCTGACACAAACCATAGCCCTCTTAGTTTGCCTTCATCAAATTTGGCATGAAATCATATTTCTCATGCATGTTGTAAAATTCAAGACTAGCCTCTTCAATGAATTTGTAAGGATCATGCTCAAAATTGTCATTTCCCCATTCATCTAGGAGTAGGTCAGTAACTCCTACAAGGGAAGATGATGGATATTGATCTACCTAGATTTTTTCTTCATCAATGATGGTGTAGCTAACATTCACTTCTTTGGGTGAGTATGGCTCTAGGTGATCTTTGTGGATGGGCTCCAACTCAATCTTCACCTTAGTTCCATACTTTGTCTTAAAAAAAATGCAAGACCAATTGGCTACCAAATATCCACCTATCTTGGACATGAAATCCCTAGATAAGCAGAGAGAAATGTAAGGAGGAACATCTACCACTACCACATCATGAGGAATTTATAAGGTCAAATAGGCATGGAAATTTAAATTCAAGCCTCTTACCACTCCCAAGGTCTTGGCTAGTGATCCATCCAACTATAGAACTCCTTTGGTCATTTGCTCATATTTGAGGCCTAGCTTATTAGCTATGCATTTGGGTCTAGCTGAGGTGCTTGATCCACTATCAATAATGAAATTGTGGACCAAGAATTCACCAATAATTAAGGATAAATAAAAATGAGGGACATTTTCATCCTTCTTTGCTTGACCTCCCATGGGAGGAACCCCATTCACTATGAACACATTATCATTCTTTGTTGGGACAAGTCACTCACCTGGCCCATGTAATTCCTTTTGAGTATATCCTTTTACCATAGTAGTGATAAAGAATCCCACAATGATATGTTCATTTGTAGCTTCTTCATTTGGTCCACTACATTGATTGAAGGTTTTCCCCCATTGGAGGTCTCCTTAGGGACATTTGTAACATGTGATGCAACCTAAGGAGTTGAAGCTACAACCAACAGTATATAATTGGGAAAAATTTTATTTGATTATGATGAAAAAGATGTTGTAGGTGCCTGAGTAGCTTCTTGAGCTTCATCCATAGCTCTTCTTTTGTATTTGGTGTTGGTTGCAACACAATCATTCTAGTCATTTTCATTCCCCAAGTAGTTGACTACATAAAACTCCCCTTCTAGGTGATTCATAAGAGTGGAATCAGATTGAGCCTACATGTTATCCATCCCAAGTTGTGTTGACATCTCAAAACTTGAGAATTGGGATACCTAATCACCTTATGTGGTTATAATTTGATTTGGTATCTCATTGGCATAAGCAACCTATTCTTGACCATGCCCCAAGGGTGGATAATTAGGCTGCTCCTACAACAAATTATTTTGAGTGGGGACAAGAGCCTTAGAAGATGAAGGGGCATTTGGATTATAGCTCTAATAAGGCTTGACTTGCTTAATTTTCCCCTACCCTTGATTAGAATTCTAAAAGGGAGGGCTATTTGTCTACTCAAACTACTGGTAGCCTTGATTTGGCCTATAACTCTGGGCTTACTACCTGTTGAGGGCAACTAGCTCATTGGTAACACTTTATAACAAGCTCTTAACTTCATGGAGATCATTTTTATGGGTACTAGCCAACCTCTCTACACTAGGTAGAGGAGATAGAGTGGGCACAATAGGCTGAACTGAGGGTTGAAAATTAGGAAAGAGTGGCATATGAGGCCTAGGAGCTATCTTTCCTACTTGAACCAGACAATTTTTAGTAGCTATGCCTATTTCATAAACAGTGAGTAGAACATGTTCACTCATCAACTATATTATGACATCAATGTCACTATTTAGGGCCTTTAAATATTAAAGGAAAGCATAGCTTGGGGTTGGCTTCACAAGAATTGGGATTATGTCCCAAGTCTTTTGGAACCTAGTGTTAAAATCTTGCATAAATTCATGTGGGGCTCTTTTCATGGTGGTCAGTTGCTCAGCTAGAGACAAGTGGTCACTTTTTCCCCAAACCTATTTTTTAAGAGTGTCCCTAACTCATTCAATGAGCCAATTGAGTTCATAGGCAAGGTCCCATACCAGTCCAAAACTTTCCCTTTAAAGGACAAGGCTAGCAATCTGATGGCTATATTTTCCTCAGTGATATTATGGATGTTGCAAAGGTTAGCTATGTTTCTGATATGCTCAATAGTAGTGATTAGGCCCTCTCCACTAAAAGGAGGAACACTCTTGATAATTGTCCCTAGAGTTATGTCATACTATAGAAGGTTCAAGGGACACTGAGCATTGAAGTCCATAAAAGGGGAAGCCATGGCTGTGAAATGATTCAACTGGGGTCTCCTTGAGTAGGTGTGTTTTATGACTGGTTTGGGAAAGTGGCTTGCTACGTAAGGATGAGTAGTTGCAAACCTTAGCCTTTTTGATGAGTTCAAAGGCAACTCAATAAATTCAAAAAGGACACCCCTAGAAGAAGATCTTATGGAGACCTTAGGCATGGGATGCCATGCTAATCATTAACCAGAAATTGAGTTCTTAAAATGTAGTCACCAGGTGTTGGCTTCTAGTTCTTTCTTTTGGATTTCTTACAAATACATGACCAACACCAATCCTAAAAATTATAGGACATAAAAAATTTGTCCCATCAGGCATGCTAAAAACTATTGACACTATGGATTGCACCATCTGAAAGGATACTCAGCTCTTTTCCTCCATGCGGCATAATGGAAACATTTGTCTTGCTGTGGGTGGAAAACTTGAGGGATGAATCTCTAGATCAGGGGCTAGTTCCCCTTGATGCACCTTGAGGATCTAGATTTACTACTAATAACAATAGAGGGGGTGAAAAGAGAGAGAAATTGAAAAAATGGAACCTAACTAATGTGGTGATGCACCAAACTAGTTGGTCTACTTATCTTTTACTTACACTCTACACCAAAGAGAAGCCAACAGACACTTCATTTGAATGAGAAGCTAACTACATTAGTGTTTCAACAAGGGATATTATGAAGGTATAGGGAGGAAGAAAATACCTGAGGTGTTCAAAATACACACTATTGGACAGTCTATTCATATGAGCCTATGTTTCAAGGTGGACACTTGTTGACCTACAGAAAAGGATTCATAGTACACTAGACATGTTGGTATAAACGTATGAAATCATTAAATAAAATTATTGAACATAAGATGATACCATAGACATATACAAAAGTGCAAGCTCAAATGGAGTTAAAACACTTATTTTTATTCAAGGTAAATTTCTTCAGGGCCTTGCCATGCAATGCTGAGAGATTTTTTCAAATGAAAAGTTACAATTATGTAGAGGACTAGGAAAATAGATCATTGACCAATCAAGGGAAAGAAGCCCATGATGCATTAATCATTCCTATAGTGAGTACCAACCCATGTTACTACCGTCTCTTCTTAAATGTGTATGTGAAAGCCATGTTATAGGTACTTAAGTCATTGCCCTTATTATCCAAGCCTGCAAGAGCATGGGTTACTTCACCTAGCAACTAATAAGGCCATCTCAAATATATGTTGACCGGTCCATTCTCTCTTCAATACTGAGCACAACTAGATATTCATTAATGGAAAAGTAAGAAAATAGAGGCCACTCCTCTTCAATGATTACAACCAATCTCTTTATTGGTTTTTGGTGGAAACTATTTCACCTAAGTGTATTTACTTCTCCTACTGATGACTCCTATGCCACCTGCCATGGTTTGGTTCACCCCTAGATCTACACTTTGACTTGTTACACCAGCTAGAGAATTTTGATATTTTGTTCTATGTGCACGTGCCCATGTCCTGGGTTACCCACTCTCCTTTTTCTTACCTTGCTATTTTCCCCCTTTTCTTGGCAATTCAGGCTCTTGGTGTTTAGGAATTTCCTCCTAGGATCCTTTCCTTGCTAGGTTGTTGAGTCACTCCTCAAGTTCTCAGGCCTTTGAATTTCCTTTAAAAAAAAATTCAAAGGAATTCCTTTAGACATTTTGTCTAAAATAATTATTTCCTTTTTGACTTTGCACTTTTGGACCTTTCTTCGATGGGCTTTCTTTCCTTCGTTCCTTTGGATAAAAAGTTTGAAGGAATTCTTTCAGACATTTTATTTGAAATAATTTTTCTTTGACTACTTCCCAATGGCTATCCCACCACCTTGAATTTGACATTCGTTGTCTTGTCACCTATGATTGAATCTCAATGGCTAGCTTATCACCTTTAATTTGATGTTCGGGGCCTATCACCCCTTTGGGACAATTTCTTCAAATTTTTAGCAAATGAACCTTTCCTGAAGGGAAAGTAACCCTTTGGAAAAATTAAAAATGTCCTATTTTCAAAGCCAAGGGCCCTCTGCAAGGGCACCTACCCTTTAGGATTTTGTCTTCTAAATTTTTTCAGACTTTCTGCCACTGTTGAATTTCCTTGAACAAAATGTCTGAAGGAATTATGTCTGAAATAATTCTTCTTTAAGTCTTCATCCTTGGATTTCATTTGAACAAAAATTCTAAAGAAATTCTCCTTTGGCTTGTCAACTTTTTTGAAGGGTAAGTCTTTTTTGAGATTTCTGCTTTACCCCTTTCTTCGACTATCTACCCTCTGCAAGGACACCTCAAGCCCAAAGCTACCCTTTAGTCTTTTTTAAAGGTCCATTTTGTTGATTGCCTACCCCCCACAAGGGCTTATTAGCCTCTAAATCACCTTTCAGAAGAATTGAAAAGGTCTTGCTTGCCACCTAAGTTCCCTTTGCAAGGGCACCTACCCTTTGGCCCTTTGAACTTGGTCTATTTTGCCGATAAAAAGCCTTCTGGAGTAACTTACTTGCCCTGTTAAGAATATGAGATTAGAATGAGTTCAAGTTGACTCTTACTTACTATACCCAAAGAACTTAGCAACCAAAAGAAGAAAACACTTGGTTTTCCCATGGAAAAAGGCCTGATAGAGAAAAAATCTACATAAGGCAGCGATGGGATGAACTAGCCAAAACCTGGATCGAAAGACCCTTGCAAGGAAAAGGAAAGGGGGAACCAAATTTCAGCCTATAGGACCAAAAATTGGTCAACCATTATAAAATGTTCATGCAAGAAATATTAGCCTTTCAAGGTTGTGTTGATGTCTAAATAGCTACATGGACTTTATCAACATTGTGGCTATATTCATTGACATGGAAACTATTTTTGTTGATGTGGAACTAGAAGTAGAAATTTGAGTTTGCTTCTTCTTCACTTCTATCTCCTACCAACACTTGTGGGAAACGTCATTCTACTACTGAATGATGTCTAAGTTCAATAGAGGTGGTCTATGTACTCTACTAACTTAGCCCATGAGTTTTACAAGTTCTATTTTGGTTGCTTAGAAGTCGATCTTGAAGATATCAAATTCAGTGACCTTGGTTCTGGTGAAATGTAACTCAGTCTTCATGTCCTCTAATGGCAGCCCCTACAAACTTTACTTGAAATTATCCATGGCCTCCTGAATGAGTTGATCAAAATTGATCTTACTTATCAAAATTCCTATAGTGTCTTTTACATTAGATAATTTTAAATCATTCTAAATTTGAAAGAAATAGGGTCTCATGTTCTTGATACTTGGGGAGCAAGTCCCCAACTACCATCAACCATTCTTGAGCTTATTCCATTCTAATGACCACCAATTTAAGGGAATTGGATTACTATAGTGGTGTCATGAAATCTAAATGGCTATAAGCCTTATTTCATGTATAAACAATTAACATTTTCAATTTATTTCCATTATCCTTAAAAGAATTAAATAATTCATGTCTTAGTAACATTTGGGGATAATTCAGCCTGCATGAATTCCAAATATTCTAAATAATTATAAAATTTCAAGGCTAATTCTTTCACCTCAAATTGAATTCTAGTTGGTATGTGCATAGTCTTATGTTATTCCTTTAATTGTTCTAGCTCAGCCTCCAATTCTTATCTAGACATCTCTATGATCTCATGGATTTCCACCATGGCATCCTTTTGTGCCTCAACTAGAGATCTAAAGTATTCATCATAAGGGTTTTACCCAGCTACCTATTCTACGTCTTTGTTGTTGGAGAGTTGTTAGTGACATCATGGAGGTGTCCTAGTGAGTGGGTGAAGTGTCTTGACAATCTAAGTGACAATGACAAAGTGTGTAGTATGCTTGAAATAGGCTTGATTATTCTTCAGGTTTGACATGGTTAGAGATATTTAGGGATGAATATGATGATTTGAATATGTAAAAGAGGTCTTATTAGAGGTCAAGGATGACTTCAATGATTATGTACATGAGTTGAATTCATCCAGTTCTTCATTATGTTCATCTAGGCATAGTTGTCTCTATGATAGATAAATATGAGGAGGCATATTGATGACATCATATCTCACACATGTGAGGATTCAAAGAGAATATTGATATATGGTTAGATACTTCTATGTGAGGAGATCATATGATCCAAATTTTAGATCTTGTGACTTAGCATAACAAAAGTTATGTAGGTGTAAAGTTGGTCCTTCAGACATAAGTTCACTAAGTTCTAACATAGCCCAATTTTCAAGGGAGATATAATGGTCCATGTTTCATCACATCAAAGATCGATAGTGTGAAATGAATCTAAGCTTAATGTCTGAGTTCATGGTTGAGCTGAGTAAGTATGTTGATGAGGGAATATCTCACAAGTGCAAAGGTTTTAGGATATGCTCAATATATGGATGGATTCTTCTTTCAATGAGTATATTATGGTGAAAATGTGAGGTCATGAGATTGATTGAGGAAAAATATATATTTTGTAAAGTTGGCTTTCAGACATATTGAAATTTGTCCCTATACTTAATCATTTTTTGCAAAATGTAAATTTTAGGATCAAATAGAGATACAACAGTTCATGGGAGCTCATACATCCAAGTCCAATAGTGCATGGTGATTCAAATGGGTCAATGTGATAGTTGTTTATCAAAGGTAAAGATCGATAATCTTATAAGAGATCAACAGAGCATGGGTGTTCCAAGATGTTAGGAAGAAGTGAGATGAGGAAAAGTGTTTGATGTTTAATCATGAGAAAAGTTTCTAGATTGAACAAGAAGAGGTCAAAGTTTCTAGATTGAACAAGAAGAGGTCAACATAGCATATGAAGTCAAAGTTTCTAGATTGAACAAGAAGAGGTCAAAGTGACAGAGGTTTAACAAAGGTAAAGTTAAAAGGAGATAAAATGGTGTGAATTAAATATAAGTAATGATGACATGAGATGATTTCAAAGTATCCAAGGTTTAATTGTGATCATTGTCATTTGAATATTTGAATTACAAAGGAAAAAACTAGTGTTTAATATTTCATCTATAACTTTTGATCCATGATGATTTTTTTGATGAAGTAAAAAGAAAAGATGAAGAGGAATTAATGGTGCATCTAGATAACCTATTTATGAGGTATTAATGTGTGTAAAGACAATGATATGGAGATCCAAATTTGACTATGTGTTTGACCATTTTCTGCAAGTGACCTGAGAATGTTATTTCAGCTCGTTTTGATGTTATTTAGTTATCTCATGATGAATTAACTATTGGAGAGTATTTTAAAATCAATGTGGATGATATTTTATGATTTTTTAGGTGTGTTAAATTTATATTAATTATGACAAGATCTTAATAAGTTTACTGTGTGTTCATTTATGGTACAAGGCTACTATGTGAGTAGATTGAGCATATGCAAAAGAGTGTAATGATGACTATGATCATTTGAGGATGTTAAAAGGGTCATGTAGAGAGTACATATGAATTTTAATGTGTTCATGTGTTTATATTTTTATTGATGAAGTGATAAAGGGGAAAATAGGTCTCCATGAGACCTATAAGGTCTTCTAAGGCCTAATTGAAAGGAGTTGGAGCTTAAGGGTGACCCATGGGTGAAATAACCAACCTTTGAAAATGGTATTGAGTTGTGTATTAATGAAAGAGAAGAATTAAGGGACATGGCATGCCTAATTTTGAACAATAACATGATAATCATGAATGCTCTATAAATAGTGAAATCAAAGATGTTGATTTTTAGACTCGTAGAGGCTCATGTGTGGAGTAGAGCAAAGAGTTGAGAGGCAAAGGAGAGTAAGTGTGACCAATGGATGGGTTTATGAGTAGAGTATATTATGGTCTATGTTTATGACCATTTGGTCATGTTTCTAGTGTTATTAATATAACTATTATAGGTTTAAAGACTGAGCATGAGTGAAGAAGTGTAGGTTGATCCAAAAGGCTATTTTGGATGTTTTGAATGTGTGCAAAGGCAAGGTGATGGATGTGTTATCATAGGTACATAATTATGTGTTGAAGATATTAGTCCAAAGGTAGAGGTTTTCTTTCCATAAGAGGTCATAAGGACTTGATCTTCCTTAGGGGTAGTTTATATTTGTAAAATAGGTGTTTCATTAAAGGCCTTGGTCATAAAGACTTGATTGAGATTATAGGTTAGAAGGACTTGACCAAATAGGTGGTAAAAAATATTTGATCATATTAGGTGAAGGTGCACCTTATGGACCAATTATTTCATTAAATTTTGGTCAGAAGTACTTGACTAGTCTCTTATTTGTGATCATCTTATAAGATAAGTAGTCTATGTGCTTACATGCTTGAGAGTGAGTTTTATTCCCCAAGAGGGTTTCCCACATAGATCTTGTGTTATGTGTGTGATATTGAATTATCTATTTTTCATTGCTGTAAATTATGTATGCTTAATGAATTCTTATAGTAATTGATCAAGAGTTTGTCAAGGTTTGGAATTAAGTTGGAATTGTTTATCTTCACTGATTCACCCCCCTCTCAGTATTTGTACATATAAAAATTGGTATTAGAGTAGGTCCTTTGATAAAGTCTTTATTGCTTGAAGGTGATCCAAGGTACAATATGAGTAGTCATTAGATACAAGGAGGTTTCTATACTAAGCAAGCACTGATGTTCAATGGATCCAATTATTCTTTTTGGAGTGCAAGGATGATGACATACATCATGTCCATAGGGTTTGATGTATGGGAGTTTGTTTTGGATGGATATGTGTTTCCCACTACTCCTCCATCTAGTGTTGTAGATAATAAGTTGTTTGATTATAATTATAAGGTAATGAATGCCATCACTTGTGGTCTTGTATAGACTGATTTCACCAAGCTAATCCATTGTAAATCTACTAAAGAGATATGGGACAAATTATAGATCATTTATGAAGGATATTAAAAGGTTAAATTGGAAAAGTTGTAGACTCATCAAAGATAACTTGAGAGTCTTAAGATGAAGGAAGAATATTCTTTGGCATCTTTCCTATAGAGAGTTGATGAGATTGTGAACATCATCATAGGTCTTGGATAAAGCCTTAAACTAGATACAGTAGTTCAAAAGGTATTAAGGTCTATATCCCTTAAGTTTTATCCAAAAGTATATGCTATAGAATAAAGTCATGATCTTACTCAGTTGAATATGGATTAATTGCATGGCACTTTTACTATCTATGAGATGAGAGTAAATGATGATATACCACCAAATAAGGAAGCAACATTCAAGACAGAGATGAAGCTAAAAAAAAAGTTTCAAGGTAAGAAACCCAAGGATGATGACATATCTTATATTAGTGAGGATTAACTAATCACTTTGTTTACAAGAAAATTGAAAATAGGTTCAACCAAGTATAAGGGTAAACTACCCTTCAAATGCTTCATTTGTGGAGAAGTAGGAAATTTTGCTAATAAGTACCCTCATAAGCATAAGAATAATGATGATGAAAACATGGTGAAGATCAAGATGAAGATAAGAAGACATATACTAATTATAAGAGGAATAAATGATTCACAAAGTATGACAACAACAACAAGTTCTTCAAGAACAAGAATAGTCTATATACCAATAAGGATTGTAGATCATTAGACAAGAGTGAAGATAGTGAGTTAGAGTATGATCATGAAGATTATGGTCCTATTGAAGATGAATCTCTCTTCATGACTAAGTAAGGATGTTTCTCACATTAAAAGGTGTCTACTCAGTGTGATTTAGATGATGATAAAGATGAGGTGGACTATGAGACTGAGTTGATGAATGCTATTGAAGAACTAAATATTTAGAAGAAGATCAATAATAATATGAAATCTAAACTCAAGGATTATGAAAATCAATTCGGTATCTTTGAGGCAAGAATGAATGAAGACACCAAGGAGCATGAAGGTATAGTCAAACATTTTAGTTATCAATTAGAAATCCTATCTACAAGTTTGAAAGCTAAAGAAGATGAATGTTTAAGGTATGTAATTGAAAATGAGTCATTGAAATCTGAGTTAGAAAAGACATCTAATAAAGTGAAGTCATTTGTGAGATTTGAGACAATATTTTGTACAGTTAAAATATGCTAGTGATAGAACTGGTCTTAAATTCAAAGAAGAACCAAAGAATGTAACTCAAGACAAGATGAAGACTAATGCGATGAAGGACAATTATTCTTTGAAGATAAATCATCAGTCAAAGAATGAAAGTATTATTCAAATGAATACAAATTAGATCATGCAACCAAATTCTATGAGGTATGTAAGTTTTAATGGTTACTATTACACATGTAATCAATTTGGTCATAAGGCTAGAGAATGTAGAAGACCTGCTAGAAATGAGTTTACATGGAGCTATGATTGAGGTCATAAGTCAAGAGGTGTGAGCAAGATTGAATATTTCAACTATCATAATATGGGACACTTTGAAAAACATTGTCTATTTAAGGTAATAAAATTTGAGTTTCTATCAAAAATTATTGTTTGCTACAACTGTGAGAAGATTGGTCACATTGCTAGGTTCTATAAGCAAAGGCCTACAAGTCAAAATAGGTTCAATCAGGCTCCTAGAGTGTAAGGAAGAAGGAAAGTTATCTCATGGAGACCAAAATTGGTAATTATTAGTAATGATGAGTCTATAGGTCCAAATAATCTATTTGTTATGGTGTAGAATGCTATAAAAATTTAAGAGTGCTAAGGGCTCTCATTGTCTGTTCATGTTGTGAATAAAGAGACCAAGCTAAAAGAGAAGACCAAAGTGTTGGTTGAGGATATTTCTTAGTTTTGTATGGATTCAAGTGAATATACTACTACTATTGATCATTATTCATGAAAATAATGACAGTCTTTAGTGTTTAGTGATGGGGTTTCGAGCTGTAAGGAAGTTTCTTTAGTTGAAAAGGTATGTCATGAATCTTTATTGTCTCCATATGTTGACAATATAATCATAGAATAAATGGAGAATACTATATTATATGAACATGTTTATTCTCTAAATCCTAAGAAGAACTATAAGTATTAGATGACCAAAGAGGAGAAGTAATATGAGGAGTTTTAGGCAACTCCCAGTGTCACATTGTTCTAGGACTTTGAGAAGTAGGGTATCTTTGCCTATGCTTCTTAGGAGACATATTTCTTATGGAGAAGCAAGTATGTGTGTTCAAGATCATAATTTAAATTAGTATAGAGGTTTTTGGATGTTTTATTGTTATTTTATACCAATGATATTATGGTATAGAATTGATCATCCTATATTTCTAGAACTTGTGTTGATCATTAGAAGGTCATTAGTTAAGGGGGAGCAACAAGTTCATGAGCTTGCTCTAGAATTTATTAAAGGTTATATAATTCAATGATAAAATGGGTGTTTCTAGATGGAATAATGAGACTAATGTAATTTTAAGAATATTTTGATGCTTAGAAAGGTCTATGCACTACTTTGCGATGTGTTTTAGATGGTTATGTATCTTGATGATCATATTTGTGCCTTTAAAAGGTTTTTGTGTGCTCTTAGGTTTATCTATCTTATTGAAATTAAATGCCATGGCATACAAATTCAAGGTTTCTAAATGTATGAATGCTCAAATATTGGTACATAAGTGTGTGTCAATTTTCTCTAGGTGTGTAAGAAGTTTCAGAGGCGGGCGTTGACCAGAAGCAGGTTTGCTGAGATCTAAGGATTCTTAATATGCTATAAAAGTGGTTTTCATTATGAGTTGATATATAAGGATTATTAATATGTTGAATGGGCCAAATGGGTTTTTAAATCAATCTTTACAAAGATTTAAATATTTGTGGTTTTCAAGATATTCAAGTTTTTGTCAAGATAGAGGCCTAATTAGCTTGTAGTTTTATGAATAAATATAGTTGTATAGGATGAGATAGATGATAAAATTTGGTTTAATTTTTGGGGAATATCATATTGCTATATATATGAAATTTTAGGTCTTGAAAATTCTTCTACTAAATTTTTTGGGCTTTTCAAGTTCTAGATAGGGCTACAAGGAGACTAGACAGGGCTAGTGTGAAGAAGAGTGCTTTTTGTTCAGTTTATTCAAAAAAACAAGGTATGTATGTTTCAATGAGAGTTATCAAGTTAGTTTAGAGCATGTTTCCTATTTGGTGAGTGGCATGAATTTTTGTTGGTGGTCATTTTAGTAGTTTGAGAGAAGGCTTAAAAACATGTGTGGTGGTTCTTCATGGTGTATGGAGAGTTAAAGATACTCAAGAGGTGTAATGGCTCAGAGATCTTAGGGAGAGTCCTTATTAGATGATTCTTGGTGAGTTCCATCAGATTTTAGTGTTTTTTGTGTTCTTTATTCATTGGTTTTAGTGCTTGGTTAAAGAAGAGTGTTGGCATGTGGCAAGAGGAAAGTGTTAAGGAAAGAAGAGGTTGGCTCAAAGTAAGAGGGAGTTTGTGCTATATTTATAAGATGGACGTCTCTTGATTGGAAGTATTTTTAGGTCCTCAATATAATTTGGTGCCCACTTTGTCATTGTGTTAAAGGGGGAGAAGTTTCCTATTATGAGAGTGCTTAAAGAAAGAAGGTGAGCTGTATAATGGCTATTGACATCAATGACAAAGGAGGAGATTGTTGGAGAATTATCAGTGATATCATGGAGATGTCTTAGTGAGTGGATGAAGTGTCTTGATAATTTAAGTGACAATGACAAAGTGTGTAGTATGCTTGTCCTAGTATGCATGAAGTAGGCTTGATTGTTCATCAAGTTTAACATGGTTAGAGATGTTTAGGGATGAGTATGATGATTTGAGGATGTGTAAGAAGTCCTATTAAAGGTCAAGTATGATTTGAGTGCTTGTGTGTAGGAGTGGAATTCATCTGGTTCTTCATTATGTTCATCTAGGCACAATTGTCTCTATGATAGCTAAATATAAGGAATATTGATGTTGTCATATCTCACACATGTGAGGGTGTCAGGATCATATTGATATATTGTTGGATACTCCTATTTGGGGAGATCATATGGTCTAAATTTTAGATCATATGACTTAGCATGACAAAATTTATGCAGGTACAAAGTTGGCCGCTCAAACATAAGTTCATTAAGTTCCAACACTTAGCCAAATTTGTAAGGGAGATATAATGGTCCATGTTTCATCGCATCAAAGATCATTGGTGCAAAATGAATATGAGCTTAATGTCTAAGTTTAAGGTTGAGCCATGTAAGTATGTTGATGATGGCATATATTGCACACACAAAGGTTTCATGAGCTATTCAATAATGGATGGATTCCCATTTTAATGAAGATCATATAGTGTAAATGCAAGGTCATGATATTGATTGAGGCAAAATATATATTTGTGCAAAGTTAGCTTTTCAGGCATATTGCAATTGGTCCCTATACTTAATCATTTTTATAAGAGGTAAAGTTTAGGATCAAATGGAGATCCAATGGTTTATGAGAGATTGTACATATAGATCCAATGGTGCATGTCAAGTAAAATGGGTAAATTTGAAAACTATTTATCAAAGGTAAATATCAAGCATCGTACAAGAGATCAAAGAAATGTGTGTTCTAAGATATTAAGAAGCAACGAGATGAGGAAAAGTGTTTGATGTTTAACCATGATCAAAGTTAAAGATCAAGATACTTATAAGGATCAATGATGAGCAAGTAATCATATATATAGAGATAAATGGTGGGTATTGAGTCAATGTGGTCAAAGTGATAGTTGTGTAGCATGATTAAAGTAAGGACACTCTCAAAGAGATCGATGGATCATATAAAATCAAAGTTACCAGATTGAAGGAGATGAGGTCAAAGTGATAGAAGTTTAACAAAGGTAAAAGGTCAAAGGAGATTATGGTTAATGTTTTATCTAATAAACAAAGACATGAGATGATTTAAAAGTTTCTAAGGTTTAATTGTGATTGTTGTCATTTGAATATTTGAATTGTAAAGGGAAAAACTAGTGCTCAATATTTCATCTATAACTTTTGATACTAGATGAATTTATTGATGAATTAAAAATAAAATATGAATAGGAATACATGGTACATCCAATGAACCTAGTTAGGATGTTTGAATGCGTGTAAATAAAGTGATATGGAGATCCAAAGTTGACTGTGTTTGACCAGTTTCTACAAGTGACCTAAGAAGGTTGTTTGAGCTTGTTTTGATGTTGTTTAGTTGTCTCATGATGAATTAGCTATTGGAGATTGTTGTAGACTCAATGTAGATGATATGTGAGGATTTTTGAGGTATGTTCAATATATATTTAATATGAATAAATATTAACAATTTGACTATGTTCATTTATGGTACAATGCTACTGTGTGAGTAAATTGAACATATGCATAAGAGTGTAATGATGACTGTGATTATTTGAGGATGTTGATGGGGTCATGTAGAGAGGACCTATGAATTTTAAAGTGGTCTTGTGTTTCTATTTTTATTGATGAAGTGCTAAATGGGAAAATATGTCTCTATGAGACCTATAAGAGGTTCTAAGGCCTAATTGAAAGGAGTTGGAGCTTAAGGGTGATCCATGGGTGCTATAGTTGACCTTTGAAAATGGTATTGAGTTATGTATTGATATGAGAGAAGATTTGAGGGATGAGGAATTCTTAATGTCTGAATAAGAACATGATAATAATGAATTCTCTATAAGTAGTGAAATCAAAGATGTTGATTTCTACAATCATAGAGGCTCCTGTGTAGAGTAGAGTGAAGACTTGAGAGGCAAAGGAGATTAAGTGTGCCCGATGGAGAGCTGATGAGTAGATCAAATTGTGGTCTATATATATGATCATTTGGTCATATTTTTAGTGTTTTGAACATAGCTATCGTAGGTTTGAATACTAAGCATGAGCGAAGAAGAGTAGGTTAATACAAAAGGTTATTTTGGATGTTTTAAGTGTGTGAAAAGGAAAAGTGAAGGTTATGTTATTAGAGGTTAATCATCAGGTGTTGAAGACATTAGTTCAAAGGTGGAGGTGTTCTTTCCATAGAAGGTCAAAAGGACTTGATCTTCCTTAGGGGTAGTTTCTCCTTTTAAAATAGGTGTTTCACTAAAGCGTTGGTCAAAAGGAATTGATTGAGGTTGTAGGTCAGAAAGACTTGACCAAAAATGTGGTCAAAATGAATTGATCATCTTAGGGGTAGGTGATCCTTGTGGAATAGTTGTCTCACTAAATTCTAGTTAAAAGGACTTGACCAGTCTCTTATTTGTGATCATCTTATAGGACAAGTAGTCCATGCACTTGTAGGTTTGGGAGTGGGTTCTATTCCCAAAGAGGGTTTACCACATAGATCTTGTGTTATGTGTGTGATCTTAAATTATCTATTGTTCATTACTATAAATGATGTATGCTTCATGAATGCTTACATTAATTGATCAAGAGTTTGTCAAGGTTTGGAATTAAGTTGGAATAATTTGTCTCCACTGATTCACCTCCTCTCAGTGTTTATACCTGTAACATTTGTGAGGGAGAAAACCTCTTGTCTCTCCTAAAAAATAAACTCCCTACTTGCATCATCTTCTAGCTTCCTCTTCCTCAACCTCTAAGTGTTGTTGGATTGTTTGTCAAAAAATGTTATGCTAGATGGGAGCTCAGTTATTTTAAAGTTGGGTAATTGAGAGGTCTTGATACTTAAGTCCATGGATCAGGGAGGAATTGTCAGTTGATTCACATCTATATACTTTGAGGTTCTGATTAAAACCTCAGCTTTAGCCTCCTTAGATATATGCTACTTCTTGGCTACTTTAACAATGGTATCAGACAAGGAAGGATAGATGATCTTAAGACTTAGACCAATCTAATTCTCAAAATTGGGGGAGTGGATGGACTATGACTATTTGTGGCTTTCCCTTTTGCCTTTGCCTAAACTAGTGACAATGATCTCTTGTGATGAAGTGGTGGATGGCATGGGGAGAGTGATTTGAGTGGATTGGACATGGAGCTGTGGGGTGGCCATGGATGTTTCCACCTTCTTAGATGCCCTTTTCCTTTATAATGATCTAATATTAGTAGTGTTATAAGGAATATTGGAGGTAGCCATGATGGAGGTGGATGGCATGGGTGTGGAGAATGGATCAATGGTGATGGATGAATCAATATTAAAAACATCCTTCTCAACCTTTGGGGTGAGTAAGGGACAGCAAAAGAAAGAGGTATTGATGAAAGGATCATCAGAGGTGGAAGCGATAACTTCCACCTTTGGAGTTCTCAAAATAGATGATATAGACACAACACCAAAAATGGGTAAAAAAGTAGAAAACAAAGAAGTGGTCTCAAGAACTTGAGTACTTATGGTGTTCTCCACAGCTGATGCTTTCCCTTTGTCAGCTTCTAGGATCAAATCCTTAGCTATTTATAGTTTTTCTTCCTCATTAGAACCTTCTCTTTCTCCCTCTAAGTTAATTATTTGCTCCTCTCCTAGTTTTTGGGACACTGTAGGAAGGATTTGAGATTGTTAAATTATAGGACTGCTTGTGGGAGTCGTAAGCTTCCTCTTATAGAAAATGGTAGTCTTTGGCTATGAGGAGGAGCCTTGCTATACTGAGGTAGTTGCTTCATCAATTAACACCCTTGTAGATGTAGAATCATGTGCATAAGAAGTATCTATAGGCACTTGAATTGTACTAGTAGCTAGTTGTTCTTATACTCGCTTCCTCATTAGAGGAATCCAAATTTATGGGGTCTCCTTAATCTCACTTAGGGTTAGGTTCACTTAACCTAGGTTCCTTCTTAATATCCTTTAGCTTAAAATGGAGTCCCTATGATGGATCCCCTTGATCCTTTGATTGCTCTACTAGCTACCCCTTCTAAAAGTCTAAATGTGTCCATCCTACATAAAGTGGCATTCTTCCATATAACTCCTTCACAGAGATTGAAGTTTCCTATTGGATCACTATTAAGTGATCCTCATTTAAACCAACAACTTTGGCTATTTCCAAGACTTCCTTATCATTTTTTGCATTCATAAATAAAAATTCATAAGGATAATGCTCATTATTATAAGGGATTATGAGGCCCTAGATATGTTTTTGGATGATGCCATGTGGATCCCAATCCCTTTATGGGACTATTAAGAAATGATATCTCTTCCTCTTTCCACCTACATATCCTAAGTGTTTTCTCATTGTATATACCATTCTGCTAATGACCATGTGGTGGCCAAAGAATGTGCTTTTCTTCTCCCTGGTTAGGTCATCCTTTGTGCTCCACCATAATTGGAAAGAAATTTATTGTTCAACCAATTTTTTAGGTACGTAATTTGGGAGGCATAGGGGATGAACCTTATTTACCTAGACCATGACGATAGTTTAATATAGATAGAGAAAATAATCCCCTCTTGTAGACCATGTCTTCACAATGTTGGCTCTAACCCTGGGCATTGTAGAACCATGTATAGATTTCCAAACTTGAGGATAAACATCCTTGATAATACTTTCCATATTCTTAATGTAGGCATAAATGTGCATAAACTGAATATGATCATAGATTCTATTTTTGATACAATTGGTGGCTGGGCTCCATAGCTCACTGAAGACTTTGTAGACTATTCCTATATCAACATCCAATAGATATGACATCATATAAAAGTGGCCTACAAGAGTGGGTTGCTTGTCTTTGTGAATGACCTACTCTCTCAAATGGAAACTGATAATTTCTCCTAACACTAATATGGAATCATTGGTTAACATCATGTGAAATAATGGTACCCAGTCCAAATTGAGGAAGTGGATACTGGGTATGTTGTAGAGTCAATTGAGTAGTTTCATGCCTATTTTCACCCCCATATTGACCTTGTTAATAGGATTTAGACTCTTAGGATTGTTACCTTTGAATGTAATTGTCTCATTTAGAAGAATCCATGAAGACAACACCTTCTCCATCATATTATTTTGATTCCACTTAACTAATATATGCTTATCAAAATAATTATATGGTGTAGGTAATGATAATTACCTTTGAAAATATGCTCCCATAATGCATGCTACAACCATCGAGTTGCTAATATGATGCAGGAAAGCATCTTGCATGAATTCACTTGTAAATAAAAATTCATAAAGGAGGTCGATGCATGGCATCACCTTGAGCTTGGCAGTAGTAAAATGAAATCTTTATCTTTTAATGGCTAGTAAATCCTTGATGAATAGTCATTCCAAGGGAGAGATGTTTTCATTTAATGAAAATATGTCAACAGAGTCAACCGTGTCCCATAATTTTTAATAATTTGCATACCTATTGTCACAAATGGATACGTAAAATATTATGTCAATAAATTCTATTGAATCCTTAATCAAGTAGGGTAATGGTGGAACTGCTCCCCTAAATGGTTTAGATGAATATGCCATTATTCTTTATGTGCAATTAGAGGTGTTTATAGTCTTCTCTATGTGATTTGTGTGCTCTACGAAAAATTCTTACTTTCGTTATTTATTTATTTATTTATTTATTTTAGTTACAGTATTCTCATAGGTAGCTAGGGATTTTCTAGTATAGGATAAGAATCAAGATCGAGTGCAAGTTTGTTTGTAGGAAATGAAGGCTTCAATAGCTACACATTACATATATAGCTTTTGAATTGAATTCTAATTAGGTGATATAAATGCCCAACATTCACTTATTTTATATCTTCTGCATAGTTCAAAACTTTCATTAGTTTTAGTTGGTGGGTAGCTTTAGCAAATATCTAGGAAGTATTTTATCTTTATTCATTTAAGTGTAATAAGGTTTTGGACATTTGGGAGTCAGGTATTTGGGTTTTGTGTTAGGATCGATATTTATAAAAGACCAAAATAAAAATCTCAAAGACCTAATTCCCATTAGACAAAATGTTTGAACAAAAATATCAAAGCATATATAAATGTTTATGATCCATCAGATAAAATATCTAAAGCAAAAAACTTGAAGACCCAAAATTTCACTAGACAAAATGTTCAAACAAAAAGTTTGAAGACCTAATCCATTCAAAACAAAAGTCCTGAAGATCTAATTTTGAAAATTCCATATAGATTCTTGGATAGAAAACCCAAAAAAAAAACCAAAAAACCAAACTTGTCAGACAAAATGTCCAAACAAAATGCTCAATGATTAAGTCTTCAAATAAATTTATTAAATAAACAAAGTCTCAAAAAATTGCATAGTTTGAAAACTCCCAAAAAGGTATTAATAGAGTTATTCCATAAAATACGTAATACCATGTTAAATTTATAAATTCTTATAAGTATGAAGACTAAGAATCAATTTGCTCAATAATTTGTACAAACATATAAAATAAAGGATCAACAAACAAGGCTAGAATCTAAAAAAAGTGGGTCCCCATCTCTTGTAAAAAGATGAGGATGTTGGGTACAACATTAGATATGATTGTACTTTTAATTTTCAAAAGTGTTTTCAAATTATTATGATGATCCTAAGGTTTTTCATTATTTTTTTCAAAAATTCTCATTAAAATGCACTTTATTAAGCTCTAGTTTTTCATCATTTTAAAGTGGAACTACAACTAAATGCTCATCTTGAGAGTCAGTTTGTCTTAATTATAGTGTGTATCTTCTAAAGTATTGTTATAGATAAAATTTTCACCCTTGAGAGGGTGATTCATCCCTCTCAACTTGAGCTATGCAATGCAATTGATCCTAGATTGTGGGTGACATTTCAAGGGGATCAAACCTCTAAATTTTGGGCTAGCTCCCAAGTACAACACCTATACTACTTGATTGAATTGAAAAGGGTAAGATGAAAACTAAAAATAATAAATAACTTAGAGGTGATTCACCAAACATGAGGTCCTCAACTTGCTAAGAATTCACTATGAAATACTAAGTTACAATTTGACTATGCTATTCCTAAATAGTCTCTATCACAATAGTGCTTCAATATAAAGGTTATAAATGTTTCAATAGGTTAGGATGATCAACCAAGAGGTTATAATAGAAAACACTAGTGGTTTATCAGTTTTCTGACTAGTCAAACTAGGTGTAATACTTATTATGACCTATGAGAGAAGACAAACTTACATAGAGGCATGAACAAGGAGAAATGCAAGGAAGCACATATACTATCATTAAGCATTCATCAAAATAACCCATTAAATATCATTGTTTACAATATGAATATAAAATATCTAGATTTAGTTTATTATAATTGGCAAGTACAAGACTTAATTTCAGAAGGGCTTTGCTATAACCAATGTGAGGATGATTTTCAAAGCCATACAAGGCTGCATATATAGTAAAAGTGAGAGAGAGAGAGAGAGAGAGAGAGAGAGAGAGAGAGAGAGAGAGAGAGAGAGAGAGAGAGAGAGAGAGAGAGAGGAGAGAGAGAGAGAGAGAGAGAGAGAGAGAGAGAGAGAGAGAGAGAGAGAGAGAGAGAGAGAAGATCATGGATGAAGTTTTAATACAAAAAATTGGTCAAGAAAATAGTACTGAAGGTTGTCATTAACATGTGTACACTTTCTCAATGATGTCCTTCAATTTAACTCCTCCCTTTTAAGACTACACCTCTACACCTACAAGGGTAGTTTCAAGATAACTAAAATGTGGCTTTATTGAAATGTTTCTATGCCACTCTCATACAAATTATGTAACTTCTCCTTTTATCCTCAAAATCAAGCAATCTTTACTAGCTCTCTTTGGGGTCAAATGCTTAAATTTTTTATTTCAAATTCATGACTACAATTTATCTTCATAAATCACCTTTAATTTCCTTATCAACTTGTATCAACCCATCTTAGTTCCTCAAATACTTTCTATCACTCCATTTCACACCCAAACCTCTCACTTGCCTTCATTTCCTTGTAGCCCTTAAAATAGACAAATATCATTTTATAGGACAAAGTGAAAATGATATTAACAAAATAAACATGGATTTTAGTACACACTATTCCCTTACATCTCTGTACCAAATTTCATGACTAGACATTGAGTGAAATTACACTTATTCACCTTGTTTCTCTCTTTAATTAGGCCTCAATTAGGTCTCTAGGCCTAGAAATCAAGATTTTGATCCATTAATTTAGCACATGTGTGAAACTCAAAGTAAGTGTTTGATTCACTTTTAGGACCCATTGACCATCCATCATGCCAAATTTAGGATTCTAAAACCTTGCATAGGTGGGTGAACCAAGAAATGGTCAATAAACCTAGTCTTTCACAATGTTTCTCATACTACCTTCAAGAACTAGACCTATAGGATCAGTTACAAGGTCAAATTTATATATTTTTGACCTAAGGAGATATAATACACCTCGATCCACCTTAACTAATAGTTTACATCTATTTAAGAGATCAAACACCTTGTTTTGAGCCCAAAACCTCATAAAAACACAACATTTAATGCATTCATATATGTGCTAGTACACACAAAATTCATGGTAAGAGTATTACTAGAGTGAGGAATGATATTCAATGGGTTTAAATTTAAATTAAATTCATTTAAAACACTTAAGATATCAATTCTTTCCATTAGGTCACTTTTAGTCTTCTTGGCAACCTAAAACATGATTATCATCTTAACGATGATTTATAAAGCCTAGGACCTTAATAAATTAAATAATGCCACAAATTAAAATTATAAAAGGGTATATAACATATTAAATTATCTTTTTTTCCCATGAAAAATCTCTGTATGGTTTTGACATTAAGAAGATGCCTCTCAAGCTACTAACCCTAGAATTGTGAGGTCAAGAGATATATTTATGTTTAAACAGTTATCTTGGAGTTTAGTTTTTATTTTAAACACCTTAGGGAGGTATTTAACACATATATTTACCTATTATAATTGTCTTATTATCCAATCCTCTTCTCTATACCCTCTTCATCACTCATTAGCTCACGCTAGTGTTTATAAGCAAAAAAATGTAAAAGACCCTAGTGACTATGTTTGCCTTTTTCTTCTTAAATCCTATGAGTTTAAAGATTATGTGATTATTTATATATATATTATATAAAATTTTAATTCCCATTTATTCTTCATACCTATACCACACTTTTACAAAACATCAAACTCATGGACATGCCCGAACATTCCTCATTAAGCTTGTAGGTCTTCATGGGGGTCTAATTCTTTGTTAAGCCTGAGAATAACATCAAATGAGGGGGTTTTATATATTTATAATGTTATAAATTCACCATGGAAATAATATTTTTGATATATAAGGCCTTATTTAATTCCCAAATCCCATGATCAAAACCAGAGATGACCCCTTTTCAAATGTTTGTAGGCAGGCCTGAGTCTTCTCTTAAAGGCTTAAGCCTTATGCAACTTAATAATGAATTACCCTTGGATAGTTTTGTTTCTTTATAAAATTAATATATTTTTTTTCATTTAATAATTATGACACTTATTTTCATCCCAAACATGAAAGTGTTTTTGGATTCATACACATGCATTTGTATGTCTATTTAGACCTTCTAGGCCTAATTAAACTTTTGTTCACTTTCTACATCCAATTATCTTAACATCTAATGGGTATTTTAGGATTATATTAATAGGTATCAAGTAGGATATAACAAAATTGTCTCTTTATATCTTCATTTTATTCTTATACTCAATATGCCTTAAGACTTCATGTTATTCATCCTTGATCATTTTGTCTGTAGGTGAATAAGTTGGTTTATAGGTATACATTATAGGTCTCTTCTTCATTGGCACCTTGATATCATGGAGTGACATTGGAATGAATATTTTTATTCTCTAACCCTTTAAAAAACCCTTTAACATCTCTCAAGTACCACAGAGTCCACATCTTCTTCACAAAGGCCTAGACTAACTTGTAGGTGGCAGTGGGAGTTCATTGTATGGTGGGCTCTTAAAAAAGGATGTTTTGAGTTAGTCATAAATATTTTAGTTTTTTAATGGGGTATAAATTTTTTTCATGTATCCTATTAAATGTGTGACCATTTGAAACTCATATTACAATGTAACATTCATTACATTTCTTATGAAAATGAGACCTACAAGTCTGCAGACTTATAGGTTTGCATTTTATTGATTGTAGTTTCTGAAGATACATATTTTGGTAATATAAACCTAAGATAACTTACCCATATCCTCATTACACTTCCCATGAGTTTATTACCCTTATATGTCTTTGATAATGTAGGATTAAACCTTTTCAAGTCATTCTTATGTAGGCAGCCTACACATAGTCCTTAAAGTGAGTCATGACGTGACTTCATGGAGGGATCGTACAAAGTGGATAGTCATGTTATAAATATTTGAATGAAGTGAGAATATGGAAAAAAAAATTAAAAATAATTTATATGCATTGGACCCTGTAAAAAACCTTCAATCCTTAAGTGTAAACCTTCAACATATCCTATGGAGATCTTTTGCTCACTTTCTAATGCCACACATGCCGAAAGGATGGAATATGAAAGTGTGATATTTCTTAGGGCCTGAGGAGTATTTTAAATTAATAAATTTACCTTAACTATCTCATTCATGTGTCAAGCATGCTCAAAACTGAAACCTTGGGGTTATGCAAGGGTTTAAGACCACCTGATGGTCTTAATGATTGTTCATAAAGATGAAGAAACCACTATGTGAAACAATGCCAAAAAAATAATTTCCATTATACCCCCTTCCTCTTATCATAATCTTAATATATGATTCTATCCTCTATCCATACCAACACATGAAGTTAACCATTTTTAGTCTACCAAGAAGTCGATGGAGGTTCTGATACAAATTTTGATATCTTAGGACCTGTGTAAGCTTGATATTAATGAACATGAATTTAATAAGGTGAAGAGACACTTTGATGACATTTTCACCTAAGCATGGATCCTCCAAGTCTATATAATTTCCTTAAATTGCCTACTTAAGGGTGATTCTCTCTCTTCTATATGTGGAACCTATAACAACTAGCATGATCCTACGTTCTTAACATATGTTAAAGTTAGATGACTCCTTTACAAGCTTTTACAAGTGTGATTGTATGGATAGTTGATATTTTTGTGGCTTTGACATACATTAGATTTGGTTATATGCACTTTTCTCTTCAAATTCATTTACCTTAAACTTTATGAATCAACCTTAACTTTTCCAAACACATATGAAATTTTCATGCAAGGTGATGAAGGGGTAAGATGAATTGAGGGGAAACTTATGAACTTGTAACATTATTTGACCAACCTTATTCACATCATGATATGAATAGACTAGCACAATACTGATACAATACATTACCTTATTTTTATCAAAACAACCTTAAAATATGATAATAAGACCTTAGAAAGACCATTAAAAGACCTCACAAGGCATGGAATGGCTATGAATAAGGTTATTAATACATGACAAGTCATGTTTTTTTATGAATTTGGTCTATGGTATCCCAAATTTGATGAACATATTTGATGACATCCTGGGAATGCATGCTTGACTATGCATATAGACTAGTGTATTAGTAGATTAATTGGGCTATGGAGTTGTGATTGAAAATAAGAGTTGACAAAAACCTCAAAATGAACTAAATTGGACAAACATAAAACAAAATACCATACTTCACATGTCATAAGAAACTTGAAGGAATGAACATCACAAAACGAACAAGATACACACTTTTGCATGAATCACTTAGGGAATACAAATACCTACTCTAATATGTAAAAAAGTTATAAAAATGACCTCAATAGCATGGATTTAAGTGTATCCCATTTATTGGGATACTCAATTCTTCTCCATTGAGTCTTGCAAGATGAAAGACATTGTGTTCTTTACAAGTAATGATAACATAAGGTCCAATACAAAATTCTTCAAACTTAGTGATCTTACCAAGATTATATCTATTATCATCCCACTTTAAGACAAAATCTCCTTGATATGTTCTTTAGATAGCTCTCTTGTCAAAATTTATTTTCACTTGTGTTTGGTGACATTCCATGGTGTGCATAACATGATTTATTTCTTCCTCCAAGGCCATTAGTTCTACTAATATTATATCCATAAGATAATTATCCATTATCTCAATTTGATGTTCCAACTCAAGGGATGGTAACTCAAGTGAAATGGGTAGCTTAGCTTCTCTCCCATAGACAAACATATAGGGTGAGTTACTAATGGAAATCTTTGGAGTGATCTTATCAGCCTATAGGGCTATCTTTCAATCTAGTGTGCCAAGTCCTCTAATTATTTTATATTATTCTCTTTCTAATTTTGATCAAGTTATTGGTAGTGGACTCAGCTATCCCATTACCTTAGGGGTAGTAATTACAAGAATCTCTAAAGTATATATTATATTGAAGATCTCATTCCATTATTCCTACACCACCTAAAGCCATGGAATTATAAAAAATTATTGTTATAGGTACCCCAAACCTTATAAATATGATATAAAAGAAGTTAATAACTAAAGTTTCATTATCCTCCTTAAGGGACATTACCTCTACCCACCTTTTGAAATTTTCGGTAGTTGTAAGGATGCATTTATGGCCTGCACTAGATGGAAGATTGATCAATCCAATGAAGTCAAGTCCCCACTACATGAATGGTTGTTCAACTTGAATAGGGTGAAGAGGTAGGGATGAAAGTCTTTGTTTTCATCCAAAGAGTGTAAAATTTTTACATATTCTAACCTAAGCATATGAATCCTTGAATAGGCTATGCCAATAGTAACCAACCCTCATTATTTTTATGGATATAGTTTTAGGTACAAAATGACATCCAACTAGTCCATCATGGAAATTTTATATAAAATTAGAAACCTGGTCTATTTACACACATATTATCTACATCCCATTAATTTATTTTCTAAAAATAACCCCATCCACAAGGACATAAGGTATTGCTTACAATCTGAAGTATTTCCTTCTTGATTGATCTAAACCCATAAGACACTCAACTATTTGAAGTAACCTCACCAGTTCTTGTGCCCAACTTGGAGGAGATGAAGTTTCAACTATACTATTACCCTCTTTCAAATCCAAAACCATCTCTTATCCCTCCTTTAGGTCTGATGTTAGGTGTTCACACAACCCTATTCCTCTTACTAGCTTAGTGGCCTTGATATCAAAACCATACTCCATCACCTTAGCTATCCATCTATCTCTTTTCTCATTCGAGTATTTATTTAAGATGAAGTATCTTATGATTGGATGAGTTACCATGACATGTATTTTGTTGTTGGACACCATGTGCCTAAATTTCTTAATACTTATTATAGCCACCAATACTTATTTCTCAACATATGTGTACCTCTATTCTTAGCCTTCTAGTCCTTGAATAAATTTTTTATAGGTTGTTCAACTAATTAATTATTATATTGAATTAACATAAAGGATATGGTGTCAATGCTAGCAAAATCGTATAAGAAAAATTATTTGGAAAAATTATGGTTGATTAGTGTAGGTGTTTGAGTAATAGCTTCTTTAATGGCCTCAAAACTAGCCTTCCCTTATTTGGTCCAAACAAATGCTTGATGATTCCTTAACATAGTTATTATGTTCCTTAAAATAGTTCAAAATATAGGTATGAACCTCATAATAAAATTTATCTTCCCAATAAAACTTTGTAAAGATTTCTTATGTTTGCGCAATGACAAAACTAGTATGGGACTCACCCTATAAGGTTATATAACAAACCCATCTTGAAAAATAATATGACCAAGTAGCATACCTTCATGAATAAATTAAAAAAAAAACACTTATTGGGATTAAGGGAAACCCCATATTTCCTGCACCTTTCAAATATTAGCCTTAGATGATTCAAGTGGTCACTAGCATATTTAGAAAAATGGTTATGTCATTAAGGTATATTAATACCATCTCATTGATCAAACCATGGAAATATATATCCATGGATATTTGGAATGTGGCACCTGCATTAGATATCCCAAATGGCATTCTCTTATAGGCATATGTCCCTAATTTGGTAGTAAAGGTTGTCTTATATTTATCTTATTATTTTACCAACACTTGATTATATCCTGAATAGCCATCCAAAAGTGAGAAATGTTGAGAACCTACCACTACTTGAAGTATTTTCTCCATTTAAGGTATAAGATAGAGATAATTTAATGAGATCCTATTCAAGTGTCTAAAATCCACACATAACCTATTTTCACCACTCATATTTCTCATAGGAACTATGTTGGCAACCCATGAAGAGTGTTTGATAGGAAAGATAATTCTTGACTCTATCAACTTGGTGAGTTATTTTCTCATGAGCACCTCCACTTTAGGATTGATTGGAATTTATATTTTAATTATAGGCTTAGCATTGTGATTAAGATATATAGTGTGTTGATCTAATGAGGGATAAAACCCCTTGAGGTCACTATAATCCCAAGAAAAGATGTCAAAAAATTTATACGTAACTCAATGAATGCAACCTTCTCTTGTGGAGTACATACCTCTCCAAGCTTTAGGAGTTTATCTTTGAAGATATCTACCTTCTCATGATGATAAAGTTTTTTTTATATTTTTATTTTATCTCTCCTCATTTTATCACTTTCATTGAATATATATTCAAGAGTAACCAACCTTTAGGAAGCTTGTTAGACCTTAATTACACAATTTGGTCCTGATACTAGTGCTACAACTTGGTCTGGTTTTTTCAAGAGAACTACACATCATGTTAGATAAAACATTTTTTTTCACTTTTAAACTCTTTCCAATTAAAATCATTGTCTAGTATTAAAGGCATTACAACTACCATGACATGTGGCTAAGTTTTGGGATTCTTGACATCATTAGGGATGTGAATTTTTTCTCTAACTAATGCCAACCTATCAACATGTTGGTTCTCTTCCCATGGGACTGATTTGATGTCAAAATCCTTAAAATCCTCAATAAGGTCCAACACTCTATACTTATAGGACTTCAACAATGTGATCTTAGATGTAATCCTACCTATTAATTGGTGTACAACTAGTTCACTATCTCTAATGGCTTATACTTGTTTGACTATTTTTTCCTTGCCCATTTAATCACATGTATAAGAGCTTAATATTCAACTACATTACAAGAAAAACAAAACAAAAATATAATGGTTGAACAATACCTTTATTTTGGTGGAGAAATAAGTACTTACTCCATTCTTGCTTCTTGATTCATCAAAAAACAACTTCCACAAACCATCATTATCATCATTAGGCTTAAAAATATAAGGTATGTTTTTACCTTCTTAATGTATGCAATATACCCCAAGACCATCCTCTTTAAAACCTCTATATGGGTCAAACTCATGATTTTCTACCCCCATTCATTAAGGAAGAGATTTGAAATATCTTCAAGAGGAATAATTGGTTCTTGGTCACTAGGCTAATCCTCCTAATCAATGATAACATAGTTAACATTAGTAACATTTAATTTTTATGGATCAATGTGAAACCTTGAGATACGTTCTAATATTATAGTAACTTTGGTGCCATATTTTGTCCTAAAATCCATGTAGGACCAATTTGATGACAAATAAATGCCAATATTTTTTATGAAGTCCATTGATAAGCAAGGGGAAATGTATGGTGGAAATTCAACAACAACCACATCTTGAGAAATGGATAACTTAGGAAAAACATGAAGAGTTATATTTAGACCCTTGATATAACACCAACTAGCTTACTGGCTGATTTATCTAGTTATAACACACCTTTAGCATGAGGTTCATATTTGGGGCCTATTTTATCCACTATTTACTTGGGAATGATTGAGATACTGGCCCCATTATATATCATACAATTATGCACTAAAAAATCACCAACGATCAATGAAACATAGAAGGGAGGAGGATTTCTCAAATTACCTTATTGTGACTCACTAGTCTTGGATGTACTTGTGAACATAGAAGTACCCTTTATTACTATTATTGATGATGATTTGAGCTTAGCTATCTCCTCTTATAGCAAATCCCTTTTTATTTTAATATAAAGTGTCGCACATAGGCATACTTACATGAAGCTTTTTCATTTGATCCACTATGTTGAGAGAATAAGCACTAATCTTTGGTTGTCTTGTACGAGTTATAAGATCACTTTGGGTCTGATTTTTTTGGTGCAAAAAGGTAATCTTATCATTATGATTTATTTGAGATTATTGAGACTTATAAGGTAAATTATCCTATATTATAACTTTATTCAAGGAGTGAATTACAGCTGAATCTTTCCCACTCTCTTTTACATTTTTAACAACCCTTCTTTTAGACCTTATATTAGCTACAATAGAACTATGTACCACCCTAATTGAGATGCCCACCTAATTCACTACACAATAATCCTCTTATTAAAAATTTACAAGTGGATCACTTGATTGATAGTGATTTCCAATAGCCATAACCTGATTAGAAACTTCATCTTGTGTTAGAGAAGGGGAAATTATATCGTATGCCACACAAGTTTGATTCAACCCTACATCTTGAATGATAGATTGTTCATAAGATTTATTCCATTGAGAAGGCCATTATTTCTCTTTCATTAGATTTTTTTGAGTGGGTACCAAGGCTCTTGAAGTGGAGGCTATATTTAGATTGAAACTTTTATATGGTCTAACATTAATGATATGACCTTGGCCTTGAGCATTTCCTTGGAAGGGTGGCCTATTTGATTGATATGGATAATGAGATTGGTTCATTGATAGGGCCTATTAAAATAACTTTTTTGCCTCTCCATTTACATGACTTTGTTTTCAAGAGTATTAAGTATCCCTTCTACATCATTTGGCTTGTTTGTTTGACTAGGGAAAGCCAACTCATGACCGATTATGGTAGGAATTGGAGCAAGAATTTGGGTAGGGGGTTGAATGTCTAGAAATAAAGGAATAGGGGGCATTAGATCAGGTTTTTCATCTTGTATCATATCTTATTATCCCTAATATCAATAATAATTGCAT